>JANHGB010032769.1:0-13210 GCA_026283785.1 Coracopsis vasa | reverse complement strand
GGCTCCCGCTGCGGCGCGGGGCGGCCCCGGGGCTCCTCCTGGCGCGGCCGGCACCTGAGCAGGTCGAGGGTCTCTGTGCCCGGTGCTGCCCCTCCCCCGTGGAACTTTGAGGGGGGCAGTTCGGGTGAACCGATAGCGCATTCGTAAACGGCGCTCGGAGTTCATCTCCGCTGCCATGGTGGCCGCAGAGAACGGCCCGCCGCGGCCCTGCGCTACCGGCATATCTTCAGGTAGAGACCCACCGGTTACCTGCCCAACCAGAAATGAAGCACCCTGACCAGAAGAAACATGACTACGGTGGAAGGTTCAAACTGCTTCCATTCGGAGCCAAATACCCCGTAACTGCTGGAGTGATACAGGCGGCTCACTTGGTGGGTAGGCTTGGAAACGGACTGGGGAAGGATAAGAGCAGCCATCACCCTTCAGCCTCCTGCCTTCTGGTGCCACCTTAACTAATTTCACCTCGAAAGCTCTAAATGATGTAATCCTAAACCGGTGGGGTACTGTATCCACCGTAAAGCTTATGAAATACATCCGATCCCACTTCTTCATACTTCGTAATAAAGTTACTCAGTATCTGCCAAAAGTGCAAATATTTATTGTATGCAGGGTAAACTGACCTGATTATTTTTTACGTGGGCTTTGCAGCAGGCGTTGCTTGCTGCATTGCTTTCTTCAGGAGCTCTCTCATTTATCCACCTAAGCAAACTGTAAACACAAACGGAGGCTTGAAAAGAGTCCTTCACTTCAGAATAAACACAAATTCTGTCTTGCTACCATTTATGTTCTTTTTTCCGCACACAAACCAATGCAAAATACGGCGTTTGCACGGGCGCTCTGTTTAATATTTGCACTGTTATGTGGTGCTATTAAATGCATCAATGCTTATTTGAGAAAGAGACGAGCTTTAAACTGAAGATCAAAGAGGTTTATTTGGTTAAGGACACCTTTGATTGGGTGGCCACTTCGATCAAATAAACCAAGATTGTAAGGGTCCTTGCTGAAACGCAATGAATGAAAACAGCATCACCATTCACTTACTCTAACATTGAAAATCCCGGTTTGGGCAACGTAAAACCTGCTCCTTTACATTTGACAGCCAGTCAAGTGTATTCCCAATGTATCCTAAATATTCTAAATATTTCTCAATATTCTACGAAGAAGAAAACCTCAGTGGCGATCGGTACCTGCCCAAGACTAACACCGGGAGGACAATTCCTGCGGCACTTATGCATTCACGCTTTCTGCTCTCCCCTGTTCGTTAGAGATTATAATATATACAATCTGTATATTTCCAACCTAATGGTAACCCTGTATTTATTCTTGTTGCAAAAAGTCGAAACCATTGCCAAAATTCTGGTAGCTGCCTAAAATCAAGCAAAGGGAAGGTTTTAGTGTTATTTTCCGCTTCCCCCGTCGAGGGGGAAACGAGGGGCAGCGATCACACAGCTCTGCTTTTCTTCTGTCAGATGCTATGAAAAGCAGCGGAGGCGAAAACAGTGTTTCTGCACATATGGATGTATAAATTCACCTCATACAAGTATTTAACTACCCCATTCTTGCAAAAGTATAATGCATTCAAAACCGACTGTGAAAGAAATACATCTGGACGTGTTCCACTTGCAAACCGACCGTCAACACAGAGCTGTCAAAAATAACCAGGAACGCTCTTTAAGAATTAAATGTTTTTTCTATTAGTTTTCAGTTCCTCGCCTTTGGGGGCCCTAGGGCATCCCTTAGGCTGGTGTGCCAGTGATTTTGGTTTTATGGCTGAGGCAGTGATATTTCCCCACCCGATGTGCCAGGACGCAGAACCCCAGGGTATGACACACACGGCCGGTACCCAGAGAAAACGCTGAATTAACCAGAATTCGGATCGCTTCTGAAGCAAACTCCAGCAGGAGGACAGTGTGTGTGTCTTTCACTGCTGAGAACAGAGCACTCAGTTGAGGGGGAAAGCGGAATAACTCCCAAACGAAACAAAACCCTAGAGGGTCACAACGAACTGCCCGGGAGAGCTTGGTTCCTTTCCCAGCTCACGCCGTGTCACTGACCCGGCCAAAACCGGCTGCCTAGGATTTTTTCAACCTTTTATTTCGTGTTAAAACGTCAAACTGTCCCTTTCACTCTACTGAGCAGAAACATTTTCGGAAGGCAAGGGAACAAATCCTGCAAAAGCTCGTACTGGAAAAGTTCAGCTGGTCAAGCGATCTCTTGCAAACACGGTTTGCAGCAGTTTGGGGGCTGTCACTTCCAGCATAAAAGAAAATATTTTTCTATATAATGAACACGAGGCAGTAAACTAAGCAAACTGCCCTGACTTTGTTCGGCAGGTTTGTGCAAACCGTTTCTACAGCTCACTGATCTGGGATCAAAGAAAAAAAGGTGTGTTTTGAATCGAAGCCGAGAAAGTAAAAGCTCCCTCGTTTGTACAGAAAAGGTTGGCAGTTTGTGACCCTTTCAGTGACCCTGGCGTCATAAGTAGATGATATCACATATTTTCTCGATTTCTGTTTTGACTCTTTAGGAATTTTTGAATTGTAACATTAAAACACCCGGCACAGCGCTGGCTCCCACTGTGGTTGCGCTCTCCACTCCCACCGCGCTTCCCTAAAGCGTTTACTGAAGAGCTTCGTCTGACGCTCCCGAAACCTTCGTGGTCGCACGACTCCCGGGGTCATTCGTGAACTTTCCCAACCTAACAATGCCGCCGGGAGTTCATCCTCCTGATTTATTGACCTTTTAAACCCGGCGGGGCACGGCGCGGGGATCCTCCGGCCAGAGATGTGTTTCTATTTCAGGTCGGCTGCGGCCCGCGGTGTTGGAAGTGGTGCTCCCGGCGTTATCAGAGCCGACCACAAATGCCACATGAAAAGCAGCAAACATCCGGAGGGTTTCCTGCAAACCGAGCAGTTTCTCAAGACAAGAGCCCCCTTTTTTTTTTTTTTTTAAACGTGTATTTAAAGGCAACACGCTTTGCCTCTTTAAAGCAGCTCAAAAACACTAAATGAAATCAGCCCAGCCCGATAACGCTGCATAGGGCAAGAGATCCCCCGAAAGAGGGCTCGGTGGAACTTTGAGTTAGGAAAGTGTGTGTATCACAGAGGTCCTGGTCAGGAATGACTCTATAGCGAAGTAATAGTCCCCAATTAAATAGTTACTGCTTTTCATGAGGTAGTTTTATCTGCAAATTGCATTCTGTCAAACGGACCCAAACCCCCAAAACAGCAAAAACTTGCCGCTCACAACCATAGCGGTAAAGCTGCGATGGAAACCGGTACATCCCCAGGGCTGAGCTGCTGCTGGGTGAGACAATACCCCGGGTCAGCAGCCGACTCCGCACAACGCGCTACCTGCAGCTGTGCGCCTCCGCGCTGCGCTGCGGAAGCTGCTGTGTCCCTGCGTGTTAGGGCTGAAGGGCGTCTCCCACTCCAAGGTAAGAGCGCTTTTGCCTCCCGGTGGACACGAGTGGGGTTCCCCCCACGCCGAGCCACCCGCTCGGGGCAGCAGGTTGGAAGCGAGATGTCTCCTGCGCTGCAACCGGCGGGCTCGGGGCCGGGGCAGGCCGGGCAGGACGCTGGCTTCCCTGGGGGGCTGCCCGCTGTCCCGCAGCCCTCTTTGTGCCGCCTGGGCGAGCTCCGGAACCGATCGGACTGGAGGCACTGAGAGATGCTGTTTATTTATCCGCAGAGGGGCTCCACCTCAAGCAAACATCCCGGGGTCGGTGCAGGGACCCTTTAGCCGGACACAGCTGAGCGCATGCGAGGATGCAGAGTCCTGGACCACCTTCCCATTCTCCTATCCTTTTTTCTCGGTGCTAGGAAATACTTTATACATATACAAATACAAAAACGACATCTTGCCATCTGTCGTTTTTCCAAGTACATAGGGACACGTACCGTGTGTCACTGCCCTGAAAGACAGTTTGAAAATTTACTTGTCTGAAGGAAATGGCTTTTCTGTGAAGTTACTGAGCTTTTGCACCGCTGTTGAAGTCTGGCAGTGCCCAGTATGTGGAGCTGAGGTGCTGGGGAGGAGAGAGCCTCCACCGTGCCTTCTCCTAGGAAGGAGTTAACTCTGCCGCCGGCAGGACTGCTTGGGCTTGGGTTTGGCTTTCATGCGGCTGCAACGCCTTCCCTACATCAGTCTGAATACATAAATCAAATGTATGGGAATCAACGGGAAATGGCATGTTCAACTCACACGAGTGCGAGGTACTTCTGTAATATCTAT
The DNA here is from genome assembly GCA_026283785.1 of Coracopsis vasa. NCBI lineage: Eukaryota > Metazoa > Chordata > Aves > Psittaciformes > Psittacidae > Coracopsis > Coracopsis vasa. The sequence goes on along the minus strand of JANHGB010032769.1, from coordinate 8,977 downwards.
TCCAGTTAGACAATACATGGACCCAAACAAATTCTGATAAAATCAACGGCAAATGCTTCTCAGTTTAAATTACATTGAAAGGAAGCCTAGAAATAGCACTTTCCTCAAACTGCTAAGAACACAACCTAGATCTGAGCCCACCACACATTACACTCATAAATGCTCCTTTAACATAAAGATTAATTAATGAGGCTAAGATCACAGACCTGTTGCGTTTTCCTCTGTAACATGAAATTCCAACAATTTGATTACACAAGGATATTCTGGTTTCGGTGCCCCTCAGTTTAAGAATTAGTCATGAAGGACCACAAAGCAGTGCAATAGCTGGAGCAAAATAAACCCTCCAACACTGAATTTCCAAGAACAGAAATCCTGTTAGTTTTCATACTTAAGCACGTACAAGTTTAAAAAAAAAAAAAAAAAAAAAGAGGAGAAAGAAAAGAAAAACCTGCTTTATACAATGCTGGAGCCATTCCAAAAGATCAGGGATCTGAACTAAACAATTTGGCCTAGCCTCTCTTTATACTTATGCTGGTTTTATGTCAGCAGAGCTACTGCAGAGTTGTGCTAATGTAAGATTTATTCTGACATGCTAAATGCTAAAGTGACAGCTCAGCAAAGGACAAGTCACGTAACTGCACAATTAAAAAGCTGAACCTAGTTACACTGGAGTGAAAAAGATTTCTTCATTGGCATCACTCAGCTTCCAGAATATCCTTAACAAGGCCAGAAGAATGAATATCAAAAGATATTCTCTAGAAGGTAGGCTCTGCTACCATATATAACAGTACTTCAGTCTTGTAATGTATATCTATATATTGCTCTTTTTAGTAGGCAGCAATATTTCTAAGCAATTTCAAAGTGTAAAGTTCTTGGTCTTTAGCCAGAATTAAGCTGTTATGTTAGACAAACGAGAAAGTAGCTCAGCCTGGAGCTGGGCAGTTACTGCTCCAGCACACCAATTCCTTAGGGTCACAGAAGAAATGAGTTGGGATTTTAACACATGGAAATAATCCTATACTAGCAGTTTAGCAGAAGTTAGTGATACTAACATGTAGTGTTTAACATTTAGTGATAACTAAATGACTAAATTCATACATCAGTGGCTTGCCATCTGCAGTCCTGATGAAGCAGCAGTGTTGAACAAGTTAGATTAAAGAGCAATTAAGAATGGATTTAAATCCTCAACATCACTAAAGCTGAATAAAACCTTCCAAGATGGACAATATGATACATTTATTTTTAAATATATTGCCAACCCCTGAAATTAGACGCAGTGGTAATGTTGTTTAAAAATACTTGTTCTGTTGCACCACCTAAAAGGGCATTTGCTATAACCAAAAGATACGAACACAAAATTTGATGCTGGTTTTGAAAATCAAAACATCAAATTATTTAAGGCTGTCATTTGAAAATTTGCCCAGTGGAAATGCTCTGGATTTTCACTGTATCTTTGCAATTGCATTCTGTGATTAAGTGCACTACAACTTTTGATATCTGACAATTACCTAAATAAATAAACTACAAAAAGGAAAAACCAGGCAGTTGGAAGCTTTGAGAAATGAACTTGGTTTCATTTCTTGATGGCTGCAGCTGTGTGGTTTTCTCATATTGATTTTCCTTGAGTACTCTTAACGCATAAAGTGATTTTTAATTTTTATGTTAATTATTTTAATATTAATGTATGATTTTAATATAAATTAATATTCCAGCGATGTTCCACTGAAACATCATATAAAGTTGCAGATTGTAAGAAAACACCTGCACATCGTCCAAATCCAAAGCAGCAAATCTGATCCGGTTTCTAACCCATTTTACCAGACTTGCACCATTTTCAGTGGCAGACATCTGCTTGCTTTACAGGGCACAATGAAGTCTACAGTTTCTCTGCCTAGAATCCATTAATATTCAAGATTCTGAACACCTTTGACTACCACTGAGCCATGAGAGAGAAAGGAAGAGTCCCTCACAGGATCATGTCTGACACAGCTGGCAACTAAATGTGAAAGACAACTAAGCTGCAGAAAGCTCCAAGCTAGGTTGAACAATGCAGGTTGGTTTGGGGTTTTCTGATCCAGTCATTATTACTTAGGCTTGAGATATGTTTAGAATTATCTAGCTGTAGTTCAGCGGTCACACTTATTTTACTTGCGTGGCCTATTTCTGTTTGAATCAAACCTAAGACTGAAAGTCCCCCTTCCTCCTGCTTTGTCCCCTAAACATCACCTTTTTATCTTCACAACAGCCTTTGAAGGGTATTTACTGAAAGGATGAGAGAGCAGTTATCACACAGAACTGAAAACTTAAAAAAAACCCCGACCCAGGAATTTCAATAAACTTACTCCGTAGTTAGATCAGGAACTAGAGATCCTCATTCCTACTGCAAACAACCTGTAAGATCTAAGACGGTTTCTACCCAGCTATCTCCAGTTTACCGGTCCCATTAAGATAGGATGCTTGTTTAATGGGGGTCTAGATTTAAATGTGAGAACATTCAATTTAGAAACCTTGCTTCAACGGCAAACTGAATGACCTTCTCAGCTTATAAAAATTCAGTCAAATCTTTAGGAGACTGTTTACAGAGTACACAGATGTACCATGTTGACAGCCCTCTACCATTAAAGTCTGGAGATACCTGAATTAATGAAGCAAAATGGATGACTACAGAGCTTTAATTTCTGGGTTTACATGTTTATAAATACAAGTGTTACAAAATCAGAGCATATTCGTGGGTTGTTTTTTCTTTATCAGACCTGCATCCTGCAAAAAATACAGGTAGTACGTCGCTCAGCACAGGATAAACTGAAAAATGCCTAAGAAATATTAACCAGCTACACTGGTGATTTGCTAAGGCCAGAGCTGGAACTGAAGCACACCAAAATTATCTTACACAACTGCAGCCAGTCTCCTGCTTTCACTCCTATTTAGTGAAAAATGGCAAGATTTACTATTGCAAGCCCTATGCCACTTCAGGAAACAGAGACAATGAGTGCTGACGATTGCTAGCAACACTTTAGGTGCCAGTGCATGTGGGTGCTCAAGTACTGTGGTAGTCCATTTAAAAATCAAATGTGAACTGAGCCAAGCCAAACCACCTAGGTAGTTCAGTTGACAACCACTCAACCACTCACCAGAGGGAGCCCATTTTCCCCAAAAGCCAACATTTGCGGTACAGCCAACCTGCTACCTGCTGGGGCCTCAGAACTACCCCTCTAATAACTGCAGCTGCTGGGAGCATTAACTGTCAGCTAAGGGAGCCACTCAGATATACCATGAGCAGGAAAGTACAGAGCTTTAAAGGATTTTGTAGCTGCTTGATTAATACTTTCTGCAGCATGGAAGGTAATTTAATGAAGAAGATGCTGCATTTGCCTTTCAAATGGGACATTTCACAGGGAAGCCAGTCACGTATCTGCAGCATGTCACTGACAGATGTAGACATTTTATGTTGTCCTAAGTAGCTTTCTTAACTCTGTTTGTTAGACTATATATCTGATATATTGCTGTTGAATACTTCAAGCTAGTTTCTCGCAAGAGAAGTATTACTTTTTCAATAGAAATATAAACATTTTTCAAAGAAAGACACTTCTCACTTTCTCTTTCCTCAAGGGGAAGAACCAGCCTTCTAATGCATTAGCAATTCTCACATATTCTTTAAAGACCAACTGAAGAAACTTGAATAATCTAACTCACATTGCAACTAAGCACAGAAAAAAAGCCTGATCTCATAGTTAACACTAGAACATGTCCTGCTCAGGAAGGACCTGCAGCTCCTTCCAGGGCCAGACTGTGTGTGCACACTCACTGTTTGGAACAGGGCATAATACAGAGGCTTCTTGGCAGCTTCCAGAACCTGACAGAGCTGCAAAAGTTCCTTTTTTTTTTTGTTTTAATCTTACGCCAGCTAAACAAAAGATCCATTTAGCAGTAAAACTATGCTGCTGCCTATCTAAACAGGAAAACCTTGCTAGTGAAGATGGAGTTACATCAGCAAGCATGTGTTTCTGGCACTAAAAGATTACCTACTCTTGCATACCTCCTGCTATCTGTCCTTTTTTTCCTTCAATGTCCTGAAATATTATGAAGTTGCTACTTTGCTTTTAGTGTCTTCCTTGTTCTTTACATGTCTGTTTCTTAATTCCTGATTAATACATTTCCTCTGCATTTTCCTTTTTGCAGACAATCCCAGCCAGCAGTCAGTAGATGCCACAGCACAGACCTGACCTCCTGATAAGTAAAAATCAAGCCCCACTGACTATCTCTTCTCTATAAAAAGTAAATCTACCTGTGCAGTCACTTTTTGTTGGAGGTGTGTAGGTTTTTAAATCTCCCTTTTCCAACAGTGCAGCCACAAATTTTTAGGCCATTTGACAGACTACTCAATAGCAAAATCCAAGCAATAAAATTCTGACCTGGGTAAGTGATAGTTGTATATAAGTTGATAATTGATAGTTGTACATAAGTTGTTAATTAATAGTTGTATGAATTATTTTGAACTAACTCTTAGGATTTTCTTTGCATCCTGTAGCTTCAGAAGCATTTTGAAGTACAGTCAGCTCATTGGTATTTAAATATGTGGTTAAGGAACTAAGGCTGGATATATCACCTGTCTATGAAAGGCTTCCATACTAATGGAGGCTCACTGGCCCATCAACTTTCCCTAACTAGATGCTGAACCTTAACACAGCACTGGCTAGACACTAGCCTATCAGAACCCCACTTTATAGGAGCATGTTCAGAGATTAATCTGAACTTGAAACAAGAAGATAAGATAAAGTTACTCAGTTACTAAATTTTATACAGACGTGAGTATGGAATCTGCGGAATCCCTTTGACAGATGCATACAGGGTTTATGTTTACATCTCAAGAAAGCTCTTGCTGCTAAACACACAAAATAGTAAAATATTCAATACATTTTTTTCCCACTAAACAGTTAAGTTACAGAACATTTGATAGGATGCTTATTAGTTTTATGTATGTGTTTATAAATCCAGCCTCTTATGTCAGTGGCCCAGCCTGAAATTTCATGTTTCAGGTTCCTTAAATAAAAGCAACTACTGCTGCTCGTAGTTACTTGCAAGCAGTTAGCAAACATACATTGTCATTTTCTTATGCCAAGAAAAAGATAATTCAAAGTTATTTTTTTCTTTGCCAGAGATTTTCAATAAAATAGAAATTTAAGGAATCGGTATTTGAAAACTAGTAGATATTAATATGTGCTCTGAGGCTGTCCCAAACAGAAGCAGAAGATTACTTGCACAAACCTTGCAGAAATGCTTCCACAGTTTATTACATGTACTTGCATGCATTGAGTTTATTGGATTAAAACCATAGTGATGAGAAGAGGTATATGATACATTTCTTATTGTAGTACTACAGTCAAAACCTAATCATGTTGCAGCAGTGACTGATTAGACAGCAAAAATGGCACTGCTTGAAAAAACTTCAACATGTAATACTGATGTATATAGTTGCCAAAGATGTATACTTATTTAGGATTAAAAACTCCATTACTATAAAGCTTAGGGACACAGACTGCTGATCATTGGCTACTTTTACAAAGTACAGATTATTTTTAACATGCTACTATTACCCACATAAAAAGAGTTTATAGCTTCACATATATTTAATGTGATTTCATCCACAGAATAGCCATATGTTGAAATCATAGTTTATATAGGTATAGGTCAAAATCTATCCCACAATACTGAAAGAAGAGGTGAGTAGTCTTATCTGTATGACAGAATTTGATAGCAAATATTATGAGTAAATTACTTTTTCAGCTCTGTAATTTTCCAAGGTATATCTTGGTAAACAAGTTAGTTAAACATATTTTTACAGAAAAAGTTTAAATGATAATGTGACTTAAATGCATTATATGGCACCAGAAGTAATTCGGATGTATCATTGGGAAGATCACAAAGTGTTCAAGGTTACGTTTTAAATTTCTAGCCAGAATCAATAAATCTATCCTGGTTACTTTACAAGCACGACGCATTCACTAGGGAAAGTTTTCTTTCAAGAACCAATTATTAGCTTCTCCACTGTTAAAAATACTTAAAAAAGGGCTAACCAGCTAGAATCTCAGCAAGAGGTTTGGAGGCAAGGTTAATAGTGTTAACACACTTTTCCAGAAACTAAAAAAAATAATTCAAAGTCAATTGTATAAATTCCACAGCAACATATTATTAAACCTTCAAACTTCTTAATCTGAAGTGGTTAACCACCTCTTAGGAAAATCTAAGAGGAAGAGCTCTGACCAGACCTCAGTTTCATGGAATAACTGCATTTCTCAACAGAATTGTGGTCCAGGAAGGAAGAAGCTGAGAACAGCCATTTCAGAAGATTCTGAAGGGTCTACATCTGAGAACACTAAGATCAGAGAAGTAGCTGCAGCTTCACCCCTTTCTCACAAGCTGAACTGGACAATATTTTGAACATCCACTTTAGCAAGAACTAAAGCAAGATTCTAAGGGGATATAGCACTCCTTGAGAGTTCCTATGTAACTGCAACACTTGATGATCATTAGAAGTTGTGTTTATCAGGCCTCTACCTACTGCTCTTACCTAATAATTGAGGACATTTCCAACCCCTTTTCTTTTCATACCATCGCATCACAAAGGACATTTACATGCTATTTTTCATCCAACAATTGCTTCACAAACATACGTTAATATTGCTAACACTGTTCTGGACCTTTGGGAACTCAGGACAAACAGATGCCCTAACTAACCAGTCCAAAGTTGCAGCAGAGCAGAAAAAGGCTGTGGATCGTGTGACTCTCCCTTTCCCCTCTCCAGTTTTAAGTGCATTTCCATGCTGAACCTAAAAGTACTGGTCTCAGACTCCCTTTCTCCCATGTTTCTACTAAAACTCTGAGGGAATCAGGGCATCATTAGGGCTCTTTAGCAGATTTGCCTTTGGTAGGATGACTAGTCAGGAATTAACAGACCAATTACAGCCAACTGGGAAAAGAGTGATCAATAGTCCAAAAGAAAATTAGGAGCAACTCAAACCAAATTTAAACCTTCACTTCTACTGCACATCTATGAGCTATTCTGGAACTGCAGCTTAACTCTTTTTTAACCTTGATTACCTTTTATTGATCCTAGAAAAGTGTAAAATGGCAAATCATATAGATAGGAGAAAAATGGCAATATTTGTATATAAATAAGCACTTACTCTTTAGTACATATTACTACGTAACCAATACTACAGTACCTGATTGTTTTCATTATTTTCATGACAAAAAGTGTAATGCCAAGCTGAAGTTTGATTTTAAATAGTGCCAACAGCTCTGACTACAAGAAAAGCAAACTAGAAAATAACAAATTTTCAACCGACTCTACTAATGGATAAGTGAATAAATCAGATATAATTATTCCCTTTATAAATTCTGTTTGATGCCAAATCACATAAGATACAAAACTCTTAGGAAAAAAACATTTAAAATATTGAAAAATTAATTTATACATAGAAACACTAAAACTTGGATAATAGAAACAATCTTGGCTATTTGGTAAGAAAACATTTTTACCTGTTTATAAAAATAAAGCAATTGATACTGCTGACTTAGTGTAGGTGAAATTTGAATTTGGATTATTTCTTTCAACCCTTTGTAGTTTTGTTTACACAGTGATTCCATACAGACTGATTTCAGGCTCTTCACTTAGGGATTTGAAATGATAGTTTATTGAAGATAAGTATGAAGACTCCCCCGGGAAAAAAAATGCATCGTTTTTTATTTTGCATTTTTAAATTCTGGGTTGTGTCACTTGTGAATTATTAAACTAGAGCTACAACCCCTCCAAGAAACATCTCCATTTTTGTGATAAGAATTCCTTTGTATATAATTTACATAGGCATTTTGATATCATTCAGGATAAAGTCCTCTATAATTACGTATAGTCATTAGAGACACACATGCTGCTTGCACTAAAAGTTTCACAGATATATTAGTAAAACTTACCCAGCTAAAAAAATCCAACAGAGTAATGTTTTCATAAGTATTTACTTTTATAAAATGAAAATCAGAGGTTGTCTATCAGTGGTTCACTGTCAGAATGGAAGGACAAATAGCCTGGTGCTTTATAGAATCATAGACTCGTAGAATAGGTAGGATTGGAAAGGACCTTAAGATCATCTAGTTCCAACCCCCCTGCCATGGGCAGGGATGCCTCACCCAAGACCATGTCACCCAAGGCTCTGTTCACATGGATCAACCAGTAGGAAAAATAAGGTTTTTACCAAGTTCACTGATGGAAGAATCCAGCAAGTGAGGAAGGCATCAAGAAATTTCAAGAACGAGACTGTAATTAAAATTATCTTGAAAACTACACAAATGGCCTAAACAGAATAGGATAAAATTCAACATGGACAAATGCAAGGTATTTTAGTGCGATAGGAATAATCTATGTTAAAGGTGAGGAAATTAAAAGCAAGCAGCAGTACCGAAGAAAAAGATTTGAGGTGTAGGTGGCAGTTTAAACACCAGTCAAAAATGTCACTCTGCTGAGAGGAAAAGAAGAGAAACCCCTCCTCATAATAGACTATGTAGATATGCATGTTCTCTACAGCCTGTGAAGTAACCTTTCTTTTCTTCTCAGAGAAGGGGAGGCAAAATAACAGTCTTCACATTCCTAGATGGCTGGTACAGTTTAGATTTATATCCACAGAGGGTAGGCAGAAAATCATGATATATTTAAACTTCATTAAGGAAAATTTAGCTTTAATGGTAAGAAAAATAGTCTAAAGAAGGTGAAGATAGTGAAGTGTTAGAATATGTTGCCTATGGGGAATACAAAACACTTTAGTTTTTATAAATAGAGACCAAATATGTTTTAAAACCAGACTTACAGACACCTGTTACAAATGGCAAACCTACAACCGATCAGGTCACAGAACCATGGCATGTTTGAGACTGGATGGGACCTTTGGAGCGCATCTGGTCCAAACCTCCTGCTCAAGCAGGGACC
>JANHGB010032768.1:0-26049 GCA_026283785.1 Coracopsis vasa | reverse complement strand
GCACTGGAATGGGTTGCCCAAAGAAGTGGTAAATGCTCCATCCCTGGCAGTGTTCAAGGCCAGGCTGGACAGAGCCTCGGGCAACATGATCTAGCTCGAGCCTTACCTGCCCATGACAGGGGGATTGGAACTTGATGATCTTAAAGTCTTTTCCAACCCTAACTATCCTATGATTCTATGATTTATACTGATACACGAGTACTTCTGAGAGTAAATGGTACAATGATACAAGCTCTTTAAGCAGGAGGAGTCTAATACATCTTAGCAAAACATGAACTCCAAGTTATAAGGCAGAGATACGGATGAATACTTTTCTTCCTCCAGCATTTCTGTGACTATTACCCTAGACATCAAACCCTGATATTTTGGAAAGCACAGCTAAAATCTTGCAACACATTTCAGAATGAATAAAAATGCCACAATTTTCAACAATTTTATTATTTTCTTAAACCCTCTGCCCAATTCTACATTACTAAAGCTTCATGTGTCTTATCACCTCTATGAGGAGGTTGAAGGGCCATTTCCTTCCATCAGGAACTCCTGGGATGTACAAGTACTATTTTCCATTTATTTTGTACTCAGTTAAGAGCAGTACCAAAGAAAAGGAAACACTCATTTCCTTGAAATCTTTAAGCCATATTTTACTCCTCATACCTTTAGTAGGGGAAGTCTCCAACTGAACAGAAGTTTTACTTAAACATACTTGGTGCTAATTTCTGATGTCTCCAGGAAAATATCCTGCATTTCCTAGAGTAGGACATTTATGCTCATACTATTTTAGAAAAGCTGATTCAAGGAAAAACAGCAAGAGCGTGGGGAAGACATTTAACACACTACTGCTTTTTCCAGTTAAATATTGTGAATATCCTTCAGCTAAATGCCTTTTTTCAGCTACTTAGCCAAGTGGGATGGTGAAAGCAATAGCAATTCTTAAAGAGCTAGTGTGAAAAAAGAATAAAAGATAAGAAATTCACCATTTTACAATAGGTGAAGTTTTACAGATTAAACATGACTCCTTATCGAGCTTTTCCTACTTCTATTTTATATTGGACGAAAAGTAACAGTGGTCTTGGGAATGAACTACTCATTGTTATTAACAGCTTAACAGGGAGTTTAAAGGGCATACCTGCAATGAATTATTCAAGAGCTTTATGAATTAACTACTGAACTTTTCATGTTTTACCACAGTATTGTTCCGCACTGGACCCCCCATTCAGCTAAACAGAGTGAAATATTACTAGTTAAAGTTTAGCTATTATGTCAAAATTTGTTTCGATAAGAATATGAAATGCCAGCTTTCTGAAAGCTTGGTGTTAGGTCAGATAAATAAGGGCTAGAGAAGCAAGAACTGAAGTGTGAATATTACTCTATGTAAATGCACTAAAGCAATGGGGAAAAAGAACTGTAGCACTGGAAATGAAAGGAAAAAAATGAAAATTTAAATGCATTATGCCAAGAAGTTTCTTTCCAGCTAAAAATTCCCTTTAACTTTCTCTCAAAAGCATGTATGAAACAGCCATCAGCTTCTTCAAATGGGAAGAAACTACAGATTCATTTTTCAGGAAACAATTAGGCCATAAATAATCACAGATGCATTTGAATACATTTATCAACTTTCATAAGTCAAGTTAAAATGTAGCAACAGTTCATTCTAGTGAGGGCAATATTCACTGATATATTTTCCTACAGTTTTTCTGTGCATTACTAGCAAATACCAGTTAGAGAGCAGCTACTGTAATTTTCTTACAGGTGCTACTCCACCTGGGAAAGGCATTTCTATCATGCTGCTCACTGGAGAGTGCAGCAATTTGAAGGTGCCTCTGTGACCTTGCTGGTAATGAGTTTACCCATCTAATGCTGAAGTTATGTTCTTTCACTAGTGCTTAGCCACTGTCTCTAGGAGAAAGAAGCTGGGTTTCAGTCTTGCCCCATTTAGTGTTTGGTCTGAGGCTGGAAAGTATTCCTTTCAATATGTAAATTCTTACTTTAAGTAAAAATTATATGGATTGCTCCTAGATTTATTGTGTAAGTCTACTGTGCCATAGTCCCCCATGTACTTCAAGACCTGTGTGAGTTTTGACAGGAAATCCAGGCCCAAGTAGAAGGTAATTATAATGCAATCCTAGTAGGTACCCTCCTTATGCACAGTACTCTTTCCCCAACCCCCCTCCAAGAGATGCTACACTAATGAATGAGCAAAAGGAGGTAAACAAATTGAATTTTTTATGTTAAAGTGGAGCTACGCACATTAAGAGCTTGTGAAAATTAGGGTGCTATACAATATTTACTTAAATGTTAAAGAACTTTGCAGTAGTTTGCAGTAGTTTGCAAGGAGACGGGATTCTTTTTTAACCAATTCACATTCCTCAACTCTGGAATTAAATGGCTTGGACTATTTAATTTCAAACTGCTCTAATTTTTAACATATGGACTAAAATGGCTTTCATCTTAAATATGATTCTTGTAAAAGAGTCAAGAAGCAGTGGAAAAGTGATGAAAGATGATTCATTTGAAACAAAATGAGATTGAAAAAGTTAGCTTTTAGCAAGCTAAGACCACTGTTCTAGGCTGTTTGTCAGTGTTTGAACAGCTTTGATCTATGTTGTTATATAATATGAGAAAATGTAATTCAGAGAAACACCCAGCATCACTATACTTAAAAGTTAATTAATTCCTGAAGAATGGTCCTTCTTAATTGAGCAGGCTATACTACTGACGTCATTTATATGCAACTTGCAATACCAAGACCAAAATTATCTGCTACCATACTTGTTCATAAAGGACTCAGTATTTAAGTAGTAAAATCATGTATACACAGATCAAGTGACTGTTCATGGCTTAACAGATACACATCTCCTGCTAATATCCATAAAAGCCTCATTTGATTGATGAAAGAGTCATTCTAATAGACACAGCCAAAAGATTAATAGCAAAAAAGCTGAGTGACACACTGACTTCACGTTTCTTCAGATACAACCTGCCTATTATAACTTTTATTACGTAGAATACAAGGATTCACTTTCTATACTAATGGGCAGGATTCGTTCTTCTCCAAGTTGATAACATGACATTTGAAATCTGATTTAATGGTTTAGAGCTAGTGCATGCACATACCCATAGGAAGCAAAAGTTAAAAATGATGAGGATATAAAAAAGGTCAAAAATGAGAGCAAGATAAACTAATGACCACATCAAGGCTCTTGGTGAATCTTCCCTCCCCACCCTGCTAGAATTAGAGTGAGAGTATAAGCTCCATTTGTCTTGAGTAAAAATAATAAATGGAAAAAGAACCCAGTGCCAAGACCAAGTTTGAGAGCTAGATTAATGTAGTGATCCAAAGTTCATATTCTTTTGGAAGACATAAAGACATCACTGTAGATAGAAAACACCTCTGTAGGAGAGATATGGAAGGGAAATCCTACCTTCATGAAGGGTTCACCATGAAAGCAGATGTGATTTTGCTTTAGAAATATCCTATTTAAAGCAGAGAGAATGGGATCTGGAATGTCTCCTCAGAGCTGAGCTTGTTAAGTTGTTATAAATGGAATTGACTTCAGTGACTCCATAGTCACAGAAGAGTATATTCTCATGACTTGCAAGATTCCCCAAACTAAGTTTTCTGTAGAAAGTGAGAATACTAGAAATTACAAGGTTAAAAGGAATAGCATTTTTAAAGGCATCTGAGCAATAGTATCATTTCCCACCACAATGGGTTTGTGGAACATTACACAGGCTAAGCAAGTCAATCCAAGTAACAAAGAAAAGGTTTCAACATCAGCAGAACTAAATTAATAATTTTAAGAGATAAACTTGGATGTATAATTTTTATTTTCATGCTCTTAAGAAATATAAAAAAATCTTTGAGTAACCAAACATACCTCTGCAGGCCAGGTCTGAACTACTGACACCCAAAATCAGTGGAATGAACTTTATCTGCCTCAAAGCCTGAACACTCAAGTAAACTAGTCATTTTTTGGTTTAAAAGGAATTTGCACGCTAGAATTATGGTGGGTTTGTGATTTAATCTGATTAACAAGAAATCATAAAAGAAAAGCAGTATCAAAAAGGCTCTAAAATAGTAATGCTATAATAAAATGGGAAGCAATTTGAAATACAAATTTCGTTAGAATTATTACTCAGACCATCTTTAAAAATCTACAGGAAACTGAAAATCTAAGTATCTAGCAAGATTAAGGAATCTTAGAAGACTTAGCATTAGGTCTAGAAAGATAGTTCCTTCCTCAACAAGACGTTGTACATTAACATTAAAATAAAGATATTTAGCTGCAGCTGCCTAATAATCCACCCTAGTGTTGGATACCTGAGCTTGCTTTAAGTACTTTCAGGAATCTCACATCCTAACAGTTGTGTCTTTTTGGTTTGTAATTTGGTTTTGTGGTGTTTCTTCTTTTGTTTGAGTTTGGGATGGTTGTTTTTTTAAAAACTTCTCTGTAGACACCAAAAAATATTCCTTATCCCTCCCTTTCAGGCAAGAGGAAGGAAAAAAGTTTCACTATCACTACTATCCCTTCTGTTCTTCTCCCCCTCTCCTCCATTCCCCATTTCATTTCTAACTCCATGCTCATGGTCACAAGTTTGGTGCACAAACCTCAACCCCACGTTAAAGCATGGGAAGCCCATGCAGACCATCACCCCTGGCTGCTTTCTTCATATCCAGGAAGTAGGAGCAATCAGGAGAAGAACCTATCAGTGCCAGGAAAATCCTTGTGTGAGCATCAAGAGGGACAAGGCTGTAAAGCAATTTAAACTAAGTGCTCTGTGTCCAAATCTGACATTTGTTTTTATTACTGTCACTTGGTCTCTGATGAAGGGCAGCAATAGATTAGAAATGACACTATCAGCACCATGGTAGCTATTCTTTTTTTTTTTTTTTTTTAAGAAGTGATAGCAATATGGGACAACATCAAGAAAGAATCTTAATCCTATATCCATTGAAAGAACTAAGAATTGCATGTCAAGCTATCTGGGAAAGGAGAAACTGGTAGACATACAATTCAGAAGATTTCCAAGCAGAAAGGGAAGCAAGACTAGGAAGAGAGTGTCTTTATATCATAAAGGCCATAAGCTTCAGACAACTTTATTTACAGTCACTGTGCTTTCACAGTCTTTAAAGCCATTGTATTGTGTTTTATTTGGCTTTTAAGGGAGGAGTTTCTTCATGCAGTCCCTTTCAGTTACATTGATGTTCCATCTGTTTTGAATTGCAACCAGGTATACAAGGCCAGCTGTAGATATATGTTAAAGATATCCACTTCTTTTTTTTTATCATCTCCAACTTCATTAAAGACTGTTGTTTGCTTTGCCAGAATAAACTTATTGCAGTCACTTTGTTCAGGTTAAAAACAAGTATGGGCAAGATTAATAAAAATTGTACTTATCAGAATAGCTCTAGATTTAGTGAATCTATCACTCTCTCCCCCCCCCATCTTCTGCCCCAATGAGAGCATCAAAATGCCAATAAAGCTGAGATCAGTCACCATGAGATCTGATACAATCATGGACCAAGTGCTGTGGAGAAATCTTTTCTGCTAGAAACTCCAACTGTGCAACTTTCTTTCCAGTAAGACATAATATAATTTGGACTTTTGAATAATTACTTGCCTGAACCATGTTTTATGAATGCCCATCTACAGTGTCATAACACAATAAAAAGAATCTAAAACATGCTATAAAACAACTTTCATTAAGTTGTTCTTCAGATTTTTGCTAGTATAAATCAGGCCTAAGAATGAGGTCCAATACAGGTCAAGTACAGCAAAGACTTATCATCTCCTTTTAAGCACCAGGATCCTAACTATTTTGTTATACTTTTCCACTGGGCACATTCAATCACTGACAGCACTATTTAATATCAACTTTAAAGTTTTTGTTAATTAGAGCATCTCTTAAGAAGTATAACCACCACTTGGGTGCTGTGAATAGCAAAGTACTTTACAGATAATACTTCTCATGGCACATCTTCAAGTAACTCTTACCAAATTCTAAGCTTTTGATTTTATGCTGCATGACCACATTTGCAGGTAGTCAGTGTCAACTTTCAGATTACAAATTAATTTGTTATTTAAATGATCTTAAATTGTCTGAAAGTCCTTAGTTACTTACAGCTAGTAGGTTCCCTTCCTTGCTGAACACACCTAGAAAACAATTTTTGTTATAATGGTTATGGGATCATTAGAAGAACAGTTGCTGTTTTGTTTAGAGCTAATCAAAGTGGGTTTGAATGTGATTTCCAAGGAAAGTAGAGCTTAAAGACAACAGTGTAGGATTTGTAGGAAAGAACAGGTTTGATCAGATTGTCACAAAGCTGCCAACCATGACATCTTATGTACGTAACATCTGAGACTGTTGTGTAAGCTCTGCAATAATATACAGGATTAAATTGTAAAGTTTTATTCCCATTACGCTATCGTAAATGTTAAGAGAGGAGCTGTATTGTGGCTGCATGTCTAGAATTCATATTTCACCTAGAATCATTTTACTTCACTGTTTGCAATTCACAGCAAGGTTTAGCTGATATATGACATGATATTCAACCTTAAGAAATAGGTTCTTTGAAACATACAAAAGCTACCCTGAAAACAAAGCAAGCTGATTCCCAAACAGCAATATTTTTGAGCCCCACTGTGAAGTAAGTGTGAAATCAATGGTATGATGCTGTCCTAACCAGTTTAAGCAGTGTTTTTCATCATCTTGGGTATCAGGAACATAAAAAATGATTTATTAAGGACCAGAATTACTGTAGTTAGGCATTTCTGTTGCTGTAAAAATGTGTTTAATTTATCTACAGCTCCACAATTAAAACCCAGGTTTCAGAGGGTCTGTGAATGTTAGACTATCTTGAAAACACTTTACAGGTAAATCCTTTTCAGCATAACTCTGTGAGTGGAAAGAATTACCTTTATCTAATGGAGGAACAAGCTGCAGCACAAAGACACAGTGACTCATCTGCCAGTTAAGTGCCTAGATACCATGGGGATGATACAAGAACAGAGAAAAGAGAACAGAGTGTCCAGAGCAGATCACGTCATTTGCAGCTAGTTTTCAGTACATTAATCTCATCTCCTTTCTATATTTAATCTTTCATATATTTGTTTTGTTAACCATTTTCCATGCCTATGCTACAAATCCTACTCAGTCACTTCCCATAAATGTGCATCTTCCATCTGCTTCCCTCCTTTATATATGACACTCAGTTCCCCCTGTTATCCAAATATGTCTTATACTGGTGGTACCTGAAATCTGCAAACATTTTCAGCTCCCTCATTTGCTCTGAGCTTCCATTCTCGGTGGATCCAGGCAGTCAGGCTCCTTTTCATTTCCAATAGCTCTTAGAAAATCAATTGAAGAGATCTATACATTGAAAATGGACTCTGCAGTTTCTTTGCTCCTGAAAGATGTCTATTTTCTGCTAAGCCTATAGGACACAAACCTGAAGCAGAGCTCTGTTCTTCATCTGCTTGTATTGATTTCTCAAAGCTTTCACGTATATTAGCAATCTTCAAAACACTTATTTTGTGTAGTCAAGAATTCAACATTTTCTAAGTACTCTTTTTTCCCTTAGCCACTAAAAATTTAGACCTATTACATGCATAGCTCAAATTTTGTACTCAAATACCTAAAAGATGGCCTCTGTCTAATGGTACAGAGTGGCACTGAGTACCATCAAAATCAAAGAGACCTTCATATGCAAATACTGTGAAAAACAACCATTAATATTAATTTCTGCTTCCAAGTATGTATTTCACAGTCTAAATTTAGGAATTCAGGGAGATGTGACAAAGTCAGAAATCAGCTTGGAGAATGTACACCAAACCCCTGTGTTTCATACTACCTTACCAAGATCAATCTTGTTGCCACCTCTTCTACTTAAGTATAGTAAAGATTGCCATGCTTAGGTTAAAGATAGTTTCAAAGAGACTCAGGCAGATTCCGTTGCCAAAAAGGCAAGTTCATGAAGAGGAAAAAGTCCTTCTGTTCTGATGGATAATCAGAGATGAAGTTCCACATAATACGTACTTCCTACCTGAAATACACATTAAATGACATTGAACTGCCTCTTACTACCCAGTTCCATATCTACTTAAATTCTATAAAAGCACTCTGACACCCAAGGAACACAGGGGTAAATATATACTCAAAATATGTTAGTTCCTCCTCCTCTTCAGATGCCTTAGCTCTTTGTCTGCAAAGCACTGTGATACCAGTGAGATCACAATAAACCTGTTGTTTAGACTTACGGGATCCTTGTATCTTTTTTGAAGACCCTTCTAGATATTAAGTTTCTTAAAACTCAGCAAGATACTTTGTTCTCTGTGAGGAGAGTATGACCCCAACAAGCTGAGATGTTACTTTAATACATGGTTTCATTTAATAATTATTAGCTAGACCAACTTATTTTCCTTTGATAGAAGTCTGCAACTCTTTCAGCATATATTTTTAGTCCTGTTTGACTTCAGAAAAACTGTATGCATACGAAATGTTAACATTTTACAGGTGCTGGCTTTGTACAATTCTTCCAAGGCACTGGGTCCAGCATTGCTTGGCAGAAGCCTACACAGATCTTCTCTGCCCTTGTTCACAGGACAGTTCCTAAAATATCAGTCTTATTATAATACAGACAAAGCAACAGACCAAACACTAGACTGAAAAGACTGGTGTCCTGTGCTGTATGGATACCTCTAGAAGTTAGCAAAGCAACAAATATTCAGAACAGCTCATGATCACTGAAGACCAACACAACCAGAAATAAATTAACTTGCTCTTAAGCTTTTATTTAAACTCAAAATGGCAGCAACACCCACCAAGACAGCAGAAAAAAGATCACTATGTAAAACAACTATAAATTCATTCCAAGAAATATCTATTGCATCACCAGAGTATCACATCTCCTAGTTTTAAAATACTTCCCTGCAGCTTTACATCTCATTATATTGCAGTGAAGAAATCCCCTCCTGCAGTAAGTGTAATGGTTATTAGTATGTTATTTGGGCAATTACTAATGTAATGGTGTCATGGTTCTTAAATCAGGCTTCTGAAGCTATGAGCAATGCATAGCAATAACTCTTACATCCTCCCTCAGCACAATATCAAGTAGTTATAGAAAAATTCATGGAGATAAGAGGAAGTGAAATCACTTATGTATATTACAGTCACTTACACAACTGGTTTTAAAAGATTTACTTAATCATGAGTGGTTTTTTAGAGAATATGGACAAAATACTTGCTTTAGAAAAACCTTATAACCAGTAGCCATCAATTGGATTTTACTAAAACCAGGTGAATAGTCTTTTTTCTTATGCTTAGGAAGATTTGCCCTCTTATCCTAAAGCACCTATTCCAGACTGATCCTGGTTTAGTGGAGTCCATATACAGTTGGCTGTCAAACTGCTCATTTTCAAGACCTGAAATGACATATTCAGCCTCCAGTCCTAAAGCTAACTAGAAAACACTGGATACTCTATTCCCCATCTCAATTTTGCACATGCATTCTTTGATCAACACTTTTTAAATCAAGTTGCCAGCACTCTGCACTATTTTTGGTCATTCACAGCTTCAATGTTTAGGTGCTTGTTTACACTATTTGCTGAAGTGAAGTACGGGGATTATATCACCCACTAATAAGAAGACAAATCGTTAAGCACAAGAAAGGATTCAATCCCAATAGCATCAAGATTCAAGAATATTATTTTCTAGATGGCTGAGTTGTGCAAGACAATTTTCTTTCAGTATAAACTACCAGATTATTTCATCTACACACAAAAAAGAGGCTAACACCCACACTGAAAGGGAAAATACCTTCTAAATCATAAATATCTTTTTCATACAGAGCTAACTTACATGTCACGAGCTAAACACTTATTGCAGTATTAAATAGATGACTTACCTGCTTTTCTTTGACTTTCCTGTGAGGCCTGGGAAAGCTCATCCTTCCCCACTGCATCCACACATGCCAGTCCTGGCCAGGCCTGTCTGCCACTGACTCAGAGAATGAGCGGGAGGAAACACCACCCTCGAAGCTGGCACAATTCAATCTGCTCAGCTGATATGGCAGAAAGCCATGGAGAAGGGAATTTCTTTTTTTTCTGGCATTACTGCAGTATTTCAACATGCTTTAAATTGTTTAAACACCTTACCTAGTGAGGGCAAGTACTAGATACACAGAGACACAAAGTAAAGCCTTTTCAAGAGGAAGAAGAACCTCACAGTTGAGATGAGCTGTGACTTCAGGTAAGAAGTTGTTGAATTTTACTCTACTGGCTGGGTTCAACATCATTCTTGCAGACCTCTAAGGTGTTTAGAACAAGCTAGAGATTCTCAGTACTGTATTCCACTTTTCTCACACTCTACTTTCTGAGAAACTTACCTCCTACTACTAACATACTTCAACCTTGGCTCATGCCCTACCATAAATATATTAACAAGGGGACTACACAGCTTCACAGGACACAATATGAGATGCAGATTTCGTATTTAGCTCATTCTTTACAGCTGCAGACGGGCCACATGATTAATGCACCCCATGTTTTGGAATTGTCTGGAGCCCAAAGCATAAGGCTATTTTCCTAATGACCATGCCTTAACTTTATACCCTGAAAAGTGCAGAAAACATAATGAATCCATACTGTGAGCTTGCTTGCTAATGCAGCTGCCAGAAAAATGATTTTTCTCTTATTCATTTTCAGAGCCAGGTAGTTCAAATCTCAGTTAGAACTATTTGCCGTTGATTCTGGCCATCATCATTTTAGGGAGAAATTCAGCAGAGAAAAAGCGTAACATATTTGCACCCTAGGCACAGAAATAATCTTGGATGCCTCAAGTACTTTAACTCTGCCCTTTCACAAGGAAATCCAGATCAAAAGTAGTGTTTTTGCCTTAAATACCCTTTATGTAGATTTGGTAGAAAATCTATTTAGACAGTAACATTTGGATATGTCCATATGCCATAAGATGAAGCTTCCAAATCATTAAGTGAATCTTTTCCATCAGCCATGACAAAGATTTATTAGAATAATTGGGTCAGTTTAAAAAGTTCATGCAGGATATAGTCATCACCTGCAAATACAACTCCCTTCAAAAACTGGGAAAACATTGATCTGATTTCAATGAAACACTGTATGGTGACATAGCAGAGGTACTCATTTTCTCTTGCCCACAGCTTGCCCATCCTCCTTTTCAGCATGCTGAGGAAAATCACCTTACTGGCTGACACCATGGTATATGTCTGAGGACTGGAAGTCCTTATTTGCATTTGCCTATGCATTCATTTTGTTGTCATCTAAATACTACTGGTCTTCCAGGTGTTAAAACTCTATGTTGAATATTCCTTTATAAAATCTAACCTTCCGGCACTCTTTCTTTTTGTCAGCTCACAAATTTCTCACCTCCCATATCATAATTAGAATTGTTTTCTGAAGAGTACATCTTTAATTAGCAGTAGTTCCTTAAATACACATAGTATGATTATTATGTGGATTAAAACCACAACAGAAATCCTAGGGAAGTGGCACTTGCTTTCTCTGTTTTTTCAGAAACAATATTTGTCATTTGAGACCATGCAGACAGCTTCCTGACAGAGAAATATAGATTAATTTGCTAGTCAGACTAAAAAACACAAATTTCTAACTTAACACCAGCAACTTTTCTGTACATCTCTTACAAACTTAATTTTCTTTTTTTTTGGCATGTATTAAAGCTTTCAAGAAAAGCCACTGGAATGACAACTCAAAACCTATTTTGTTTCAATACAAACTCCAAAATTCTGTCAAAAGGCTTCTCTTCAGCAATAAGCTTTAGCTAGAGTATCACACATTAAAGAATTGTTGATGAACTGAAAGGGAAAACATGCTGCCAAATATTGAAGTATAAGAAAATATTAGTATCATAACTAAGCGCCAAATTAATGATAAGCAATTTTTATATCTACAAGAAGGACTATAAATAACATTACCTGTTAGCAAGTCAGTTGTCATCCTTGATGTTTCTGAGAAACAAATAATAATGGGTTTCAAAGTGGCTGCCTACTGATCAACTTATTTCAAGCTCTATATGCATTCAGATGAACTGCAGACCTGAATGAGCATCACTTAATCCAAAAGCAGATTCCCTTAGATGCCAGTTCTGTAACACAGTCCAAAATAAAGTCTTTCTCCATCCTCTCACTGCCAAAGGTGAGATGTCAGATGTCCTCTAAAGCCACCTGTCTCCAAGTCACCTAAAGCAGCACTCCAACTCAAAACCAGATTAAACCAGTTTTAAATGCAGGCTGATAGAAATAATTTGGTAATCTGCCATCACCATATGAGTTCATAGGGTTTTTCTTTTCCTAAGTATGAGCACCCTGACTGTATCTCTTCTTAGAATGTCTGAAAAAGCTTATATTTAGCACACAACCCCTTTCGATACAGGAATTACAGAAGAGATTTATAAAGATTTTTAAATTCAGAATTGCAGCCTGTCAGGTTTTTTTTCTTCACACAATTCTGAGCCCAGTTGTGAATTTGTGGAGGTGGATGTGTGGGGGAGTTGCAGGCTTCTTTCTCCTTCTTGCAATGGGAAAAGATAGGCAGCAGAAATGGATATCAGGTTTATGATATTAAGGCAGACAGAAAAGGGAACTCTAACATGCATATCACCATGGAGCAAAGCAAGCAGAAGGTGATATCTCTAAGGGAGAGTGTGTACATCACAATGACGTCATTCAACAACCAATGGTTGTCTCAAACTACATGCAATTTTAAATACCATTGTTGATGAGCATGAGATGTGCTTATTTTTGAAAAGAAGAAGTGGGTCATAGCTCATCAGCTCATGGATATTTTTATGATCTATCCAATCAGGGATTCTGAAAACAGAAGAGCTTCTCCTGTGCATACAAAACAAAGGAGCATTTCAAGCATAAACCTTAAATATGCTTGATCACTGGCTCCACATAATGAACATAAATATCTAAGAGGCAGTTAAAAAGATTTTTAAAAGCCTAAACAGGTGGTTCTGGAGCATGATAGATTTGTATCCTACCTTCACATTGTAACTCTTAGTTCACTCTGGTATTTTCAAGATGACTCCTGGAACATCAGCAGGATTTTGCCTTCTAAACCAAGAGATGCTCTTTGGGTAACAAGGCTGGCTGGTAAGAGATGAGATCTACTTAATGAAGTGGGACACAAGGATATTCAACGGGTTGGCTAACTTAGTGAGGAAAGTTTTAATCTATGTTTACTGGCAGTTGAAAACCAGAAACCAAAGAGAGGGAATAAGAAATTGAGGAAGTGGGGGTGGTGCCCACCCAACAGCATAACAAGGGAAGCTCTCCCTCTTCCTGCAGAAGTGATGCAGCCAGAGCACCATCTGAAGTGCTTGTACATGACTATGGAACATATGAAACAGAGGATTAATTGGCATGAACCTGCAGAGCTAAGATGTAACTAGAATGACACAAAACAGGTGGAATAACTCACATAGCCCCATAATGGGTTTATATAGGCTCTTTAGGAAGAACAGGCTGGGAAGACAAGTGGTTGTGCTCAGCATAGTGAGCTGAGCATACTGCCATAGGTCAATATAGTGAGATGCAAGCAGTCAAGAGGATTTATGGAACACAGAATCACAAAATGGTTAGGGTTGGAAGGCACCTTAAAGATCATGTAGTTCCAATCCCCCTGCCACAGGGGATTGTGGACACCCTCCACTAGACTAGGCTGCTCAAAGCCCCATCCAACCTGGCCTTGAACACAGCCAGGGATGGGGCAGTTACAGGTTCTCTGGGCAACTTGTTCCAGTGCCTCACCACCCTCACAGGGAAGAACTTCTTGTTTATATCTAATCTAAATCTACCCTCTTTCAGTTTTAAAGCCATTACCCTCTGTTCTGTCCCTACATCCCCTTGTAAAAAGTCCCTCTCCAGCTTCCTTGTAGGCTCCCTTTAGGTATTGGAAGGCTACTACAAGGTTTCCCCAAGCCTTCTCCAGGCTGAAAAAGCCCAACTCTCTCAGCCTGTCTTCATAGCAGAGGTGCTCCAGCCCTCTAATAATCTTTATGGCTCTCCTTTGTACTTGCCCCAACAGGTCCATACACCTCTGGTGTTGGGTCCCCAGAGCTGAACACAGTACTGCAGGTGAGGTCTCACAAGAGCAGAGTACAGGGGGAAAACCATCTCACTCAACCTGCTGGTCACGCTCCTTTTGATGTGGCCCAGTATATGGCTGGCTTTCTGGGCTGTGAGTTCATGTTGCCAGCTCATGCTGAGCTTCTCAACCAACACCCCTGTCCTGGGTTCAGCAGTAGCAGTCATTTCTTCTCCATCTTTGTAGCTGGTGCAGTGCTGTGGTTTTCACTTTCAGCCTGGGAGCAGCACTGATAACATCGATGTTTTTAGTTGTTGCTCAGTGATGTTTACTCTGACCAAGAACTTTCTGAGTCTCATGCTCTGCCAGGGAGGAGGGGAAGCCGGGAGGAAGCAGAGACAGGACAGCTGAGCCAAACTAGCCAAAGAGGCATTCCATACCACAACATGTCATGCCCAGTATATAAAGTGGGGGCAGTTACCCAGAAGGGCGAGATCACTGCTCGAATCGGGCTGGGTATCAGTTGGTGGGTGGTGAGCGGTTGTATTCTCTTCCCTTGTTATTTCCCTTATTATTATTATTGGTGGCAGCAGTAGTGATTTCTGTTATACCTTAGTTACTGGACTGTTCTTATCTCAACCCGTGGGAGTTGCATTCTTCCGATTCTCTTCTCCATCCATCCGGGAGCCAGGGGAGGAAGGGGAGGGAGTGAGCGAACAGCTGCGTGGTTTCTGGGTTGCCGGCTGGGCTTAAACCATGACAATCCCCCAAGTCTTTCTCCTCAGGGTTGCTCTCAGTCCATTCTCTGCCCAGCCTGTGTTTGTGCTTAGGCTTACCAGACCCAGGTGCAGGACCTTACACTGCATGAGGTTTGCAGAGGCATGTTCTGGGGAAGTTTGTGCTGAAAATGCTGGACAGGTAGATAGAGGTTGTGCTCTGCTGAACTTTCTACTCATGGCTAGAGAACTTACTGAGGATGTTCAGGCACTGGCAGCTTTTATTCCAGTGCATAACTTGCAGCTTAAGAGCTTAAGGGAGTGAGGCAGGCAAAGAGCGAATACCCTCGATTTCAGAAGAATGAATTTTTGTTTACACAGATGGGTGGGACCCTGTGAAACGTTGCCTTGGGAGGCAGAAGGGCCTAAGAGAGCTGAGTGATCTTCAAGGACAACCTCATCAAATCACGGGAGCATTCTATTCCAATGTTCTAAAGGGCAAACAAACAAGCCAAGGGGCCAGCTTAAATTAGTAGGAAACTCCTGAGTATCTCAAATACAAAAGAATATATAAAGTTGGAAGCTGAAACAGTGCACCTGAATGGCACAGCAAGTGTTGCCCGGGCAGGCAAAGATTCAGCTAGGGAAGGCAAAGTTGGATCAAAGCTGAAACCAGCGAGGAATGCAAAGGACAAAGGCTAGTGGCAGAATTTCCTTGTGAAAAGTGTTACCTACAGTAGGGAAGGACCAAATTGGGGATCACTTAATCAACTGGATGTACCCAGAAAAGATGCATCTAAAATTGGCCAACATCATTGTAAAGCCACTCTATCATCTTTGAAAAGCCATGGTGTTTGGTGGATGTTCCCAGTGACTGAAGATAGACAAATACGATGTCTTTCTAAATTGGGCAGAAGGACGCTCCAAGATACTACAGGGCAGGCAGTTTCATTTTAATCCCTGGGAAGGTGTCAATCCCTAGGAGCAAATCTTTCTAGAAGCCATTTTCATTCACTTTAAAAATAAGCCAGTGATTTGGAACAGCCAACATGGATTCAGTGAGGGGAAATCATATCTGAACATCTTGTGGTGAGATGATTAGTTCTGAACCAGGGAAGAACAGCAAGATGTAAGTGGCCTTGAGTACTGCAACAACTTGCCCTACCTGTGGCAAGTACTCCATTCTTCCAAGAATATCTACCAAGGCAAGTACTCCTACTTCTTTCCTTTCCTCATAGCTCTAGAGCCTAAACAGAAATTCCTGTTGATTCCATAATCATGTCATTTTTGTATAGTCTTTCATTTTCTACATGCTACCATGCATAAAAATCCTTTCCCTTGTCATTTCCAAGCCATTAAACTGCCACTACAGTGACTGTAAGTATTGTTTTAAAATCCTGTGAAAGGATTATGCAAAAGCCTTTTGGCAATGCTGTAAGGACAGCACATTAAGCTGCAATATGAATATGTATATATGTGCAGGGGAAAACAGGAGAGCAAAGCAGGTAGAAGATTTTAGCAAATTGCCTGATGCTAAACATGAAAGAGGAAAAGCTGTCATTCTCAAAGCATAAGCAAAGGGCAGGGTAAATGAACACATGAATGAAACTGCTCCCACCTGGGTGTGGAAAGTCCTCAGTCTTACAGTGAGTGGTCCCATTAGTTCCAGCGTTTCCTCCTACCTGAAAGCTGAATCACCACAGAACTGGTAGCCCCATTTTATGCCAGTACCGCTAGAATTGTTAAAGGGCAAAACTGAAAATGATGACAAAGCTGATGAAAAAAAATGCATAGTTTATTTTCAGCCTAACCACTCTGAAGCTTACATGTGGCCAAGCATTTGAAGTAAATGACATAAACAAAAGAAGGAAAGAAAAGGCTGTTGGGAAATACCTACATTGGGAAGAGTTGATAAAATAAACATTCACCTCTAAGTGCAGATCTGAGACATACCTACATAGCTCAAATCTAGTGAATGAAACTCTGCTTGAGAAGTGAACATTTGTATCATAAAACACTAATTGCCTTCCTCATCAGAAAGGCATTTTCATGTCTAGGTTAGTGGAAGCTGCACTTTTTGGTATGATTTTTAAGAAAAACACAGCAAGGGTCTACTTCATCACTGAGTTCTTCCTCTAAAATTTGTAACTGTGAGGAATTAAATGCTCAATATGGAAGAAATATACTTGTGAGTTATACCTCCAAGCCAGGGGTTTCCCCTATACAAGTTGTTAAAACGTACTAGATCTATAGGCATCTTCCTGCATGTGTATAACTTTATGTAACTACATATAACATGAAAAATCTTTTCCCTTGCTATAAATGGGCTCAAGCCCACTACTGCTTTTAGCTAAGTTTCTCTATCAGGTATTCAGACTGCTTTTTCATAGGACAATATATCTATTTTCAGCACATTTTGTTCCTGCCACTTATCAGCACTAGCTACATTTCTAACCTTCCTGCTTCTCTGCTATATATAATCATAGGATGGTTAGGACTAGAAAAGACCTTATAATCATCTAGTTCTAACCCCCCTGCCATGGGCAGGGACACGTCACACTAGACCATGTCACCCAAGGCTCAATCCAGCCTGGCCTTGAACACTGACAGGGATGGAGAGATGGAGAGTATCTCACTGCCAGGGATGCACAAATATGTGCACTTGCATACATGAACTGTCCTCATATCCTTCCACAACAAACCTTTGTTCTGATAAGAACATGGCTAGGTTTAGCCACTAGCTAGCCAGGAGAACAGAGAAACCAGGAACCTTACTCTACTACTCAAAACTCTTAAAGCTGGATCTGATTTTCTAAGCAATATTCTCTAGTATGGACATAATTTTACTAGGCTTGATAGAATCAGGGATCCTTAGAAAAACATTCCATCACCTGTGCTGCAGAGGAATTCAGACTGGAGAAGGGTCCTCCAAACAAAAATCCAGATGAATGAATTCTAACATTGCTACCAAAAAAAGCTATTTTTGTCATTTTACTTGTACAGCAAGATCAGAGCTTGCTCTCTGCAGCTTTTCAGTAGTAGGCAGAAAAAGACTCAAACACCATAGTTTGCCTTTGCTTTGCTCTGACACAACACAGGACTGATATTATTCCTACTTTCTTTTAAGAAGCTTATCAGCTCTCCAATTGTTAGTGCCAACATCTAAAAGGAACTAAGGTATTAAAGGTATTGACAAGGTTGAAACTGATCAGGTCACCTTCTCTTAACTGTTAGATTTGTTAAACGCAGCTTATCTTTTTAACTACAGCAGGGTTCACTCCCTTACCAATAAACAAGAATTTTAACACTTTCTGGAAAAACATGCAAACTGGTTTAGATAGTTTTCATTGAATATATGCAGGTAAATTGCATACTCAAATTTTTCCCATCTCAGACCACATAATTGAAGATGGACAGGAAGAAAAAAGTGGGGTTAATCTAATATTTATGGAGGACATTTGCAGACAGCCTTTTAAAAAAATCTTTTAAAGACCTTTTCATTAAAAATAATAATAATAATAATAAATTTCAGAATGAGGAATCTTGGCAGCTTATAATAATGAAACACCACTGAAAATTGAAATGCAGTTCCTTCAGTGGAAAACTAGATGAAATTGAAATGACTCTAAGGTTTGCCTTTTAATCAAAGGGATTATCTTCCATTCATGTCCAGAGCTGGGTGAACCAGCCAGATAATCACTTTCATTCCTAATTAAACCAAGTTTCAAAACCATATTCAGTCTGAATCCCACTGAAGGGACCATTAAACCCACTCTTCCATATGCAAAGGATCTAGTAATTTTATAGTAACTGAAGAATACCTGTCAAGAATAATGTAGGACTTCATCACTACTGGAAGCAAACCATATAAACTTGCAGGAAATAGTCCTTAAATGACAGCTGATGGTAATGGTCCGATGAAAAAAAACCACAACAAAACAAACAAACATACTGGGACTTGGGCAATTAAGGTTCATTTTCTACCTCTTTACAGGGTCCCAGCTGGACTTTGGGCAAATTGTTTTTTCACATTTCTTTTATAGGAAGGCATATAAAATCTGCATTTCACCTCCCCTCTTGCCCCAAGGCTTCTCAGGACTCTAAAGTTTTGTGGTGCTATAATAAAAGCAAATGGCAAAGTGTGGTTGATCTGGCCTTTCTGGTCTAAAGCAAATATAGCAGTAGGAGATGAACCTTTCACTCATTTAAAGGGTATACTTCCAATTTTGTTTTTCAGCTTTCTATGCTGAGAGTGGTGGAGGGTCTATGTGCAGACTTCAGATGAGTACTTCCATTTCCCTGTAAACATTTTTGCACAGAGTAGAGCCATACACAGAATGAAATTTCAGATCAAACCAATCTTTAAAATGTAACTTTGGAGGGTTTTTTTACGGAATGCAACAGGAAGGGAAAAACCACACAAGTTTCTCTCCATGCATTGTCATTTGTGATGATTTCATCAAAAGTTAAAACTATGAAACTGAAGGTCTTATTTTCTGTATGTAAAACACCAGCATTTCTTCTAGAGTCACTTTTGAATTAAATACTGTCCCAGGTGTCATTTCCAGCTATTTAATTAGAAAGTTTTCCTAGGAACATAGAGCAGGAGGTGATTAAGTTTAATTAGAACCTATATTTATAATCATCCCCTTTAGCAAGTAGATTTTCTGCAATATATATATTCCTAAGAGTTGTTCAATCATGTTAATGGATGAAGTGCACATTATTAAGCTCACTTCAAGACACCTTGCTCCCTCTTTAGCAACACAAGTGTTACAGGTTGATCACCAGTATAGCTAAAGTGCCCTGGGGCAACTGAGCCAGCGCATTCCATTTTCTTTCTTCTCATCTGTTTCCATCCAATTCTAGCTACAAGCCAAACACATTTTTAAACACAGCTTGAGGCACCAAAGGCAATGGTCCTTTCCTGCATCTGTCACCTTGTAGTTAGGACACTCACTCTGGAAAACCTCACTGCCTTCTCAGAAGAAGGAAGGGGAAGCAAAGTGTGTTGCATCTGGAAGAAGAGAGGAGGGTTTCTCTTTCCCCATGAGGCAGATCCACCACAGAAACTGAAGGAGGATTAACAGCAGCAAGACCCAGGACCTACAGGTCCAAGTACTAAGCCACATCATCAATTGTTTGCCATCCTTCAACACATCTGATGTAAAAATGCACTTGCTTTTCACATTGAATCCACAACACAGAAAATATAAAGACAATTTGAAGGTTCCAAAGCAACTAGCTCCAGCAACGGAAAGTCTTAAATAAGTCAGATATTGAAATTATATTACTTCTCCCCCCACCTCCCCCAAAGTCTTGCCTAAAAGGAAAACAGAATTCCAGGTTGTCTTTTCTCGGTTTTGCTCTTGACCACCAAAATTATTCTCTGCCTCACAAATCATCCTCACAGTATTCTGGTTATACTGGACAAGAAAATAAGGGAACTTGTTTAGTTTAAAACTAGACACTTGCAGTAATTTCTTTTTCAGATTCTACTACATAATAAACAAAAATCTCTACAACCACAGCTAACACGCTAAACTGGATGATACGAAATCCTTAACTGTCAAAGCCAGGTGAGAAAATAACACCATTCGTGATCTGCAGGTTAAGGTAGTTCAGCCACCTTACACCTCTGGAGATCTCAATATGTAGAAAGAAGTAAAGCAAGAAGAGTCTATGCATAGATCTAGTTATCATTTTAGGGAAGAAGTGAAAAAACTCCACCTTGTGAAAGAGAAGCATGTATCAGATTGACTACTGTTGGTGAGTTGAGGGACAATGCAGTGCTGAGCTGCTTTTCCTGCCAGCCCAGCCCTGTTCCTCCCAAACATGGGGCCAGCTGACTGCGTGCCAAACCTTGTTCTTCCAGAGGTCTCACAGGCTTGTCTTTCCTTTTGTTGCTTTTAGGTTTTACGTAAGTCAAAATGCTCAAAACATTCATTTTCATGACATTAAATGGCATATAGTATTGGGTCACTTTAACATGCTGTTAAGAGAATAAATCTTTTCAAAAGAGAGGGTCTGTTATCAAATTATCAGGCATATATTTAATTCCCAAATCCAGATACAGTTATTCAGTATTTATGACCATTTTTGTAATACACAGGCTGGGAATTATTTCAGAACCCCAAACCCCAGCTTGTATGTTGTATCTGATGGCAGGAGGATAGATGCAAGGGAAGACTGCCGTATAGTAGCTGGGTCTTCACTCATATGGGACTGCACTTTGCCACAGGTAAGACTTGTGCTGGCAGCACAGTGCCATGATATCAGCCCCGATGAGAAAGAAATAGCCTGCTGTTAAGCCTGAGAAACATGCCACGTTTGACCGAACTCCACAACTCTACAAGATGACTACAAAGTCACTCTTTGTAGCAAACATGGAAATTAAGCAGTCAGTGGTTCCAGTGTTTTCATAACACAAGACCTTTAGCGTAACCTTTGCTTATGCTCACCAGCTGCCCAGTTAACACATTAATGAACACATACATTTGAAGTACAGGTCACAGTCCTATATCCTTTTCTTGGCTACAGCACCCCAAGTCTCTTGCATGCTCCTACATTTTATCAGCTGAGTGCTCAGAAGTCCACAGAGCTCGATGGGATTCATCTTAGATCACTGAAGAAGCCAGCAGACGTTATACAGCAGGACTCCTCTCAATCATCTATCAAAGATTCTGGGAATCTGGAGAGGTCCTTGCTGAATGGAAGCTGGTCAATGTCATTCCAATTTACAAGAAGGGAAGACCAAGGAAAATACAAGCTCGTTAGTCTAACCTCAGTTCTTGGAAAAATTATGGAGAAGATAATACTGGGTGCTACTGAGAGACATTTAAAGGACAACCCAATCGATAGGCACAGCCAACATATGTTCACAAAAGGAAAGTCCCATCTAATTTGATATCCTACGATAAGGTCAACTGCCTAGTGGATGAAGGGAAGGCAGTGAATGCAGTTTTCTGAATTTTGGTATGGCTTTTTATAACTGTCCTTCACAGTATCCCTTTGGACACATCCAGCTGTGAGATGAGCAGGTGTATGTGTGCTGGGTGACGAACTGGCTGAATGGCACGGCTCAAAAGGTTGTCGTGAATGTGTCTACATCTGACTGGTGACCAGTCATTAGCAATGTTCTCAGAAAGGGGATGGAAGCCCTTACGAATAAGCCCACATAATTCATGAGCTGGCAAGAAACTAGGTAAATTCTTTCATTGTTTCAATAAATATTCAGACATTTTTACGTGCGAAGACTACTCCCTCTGGGGAGGAGAAGGGATGATTTACTATGACCTATGTTTCAGCCCAGTGAATGCTACTGTTCAACTCCCCTCCCCCAGTCAGGCAGAGAACAGAGCTGAACTTAACCCTTACACAATGTGGGACATCCTCCTTACTATGGGAGCATTGTTTACTTCACTTTGTTAAAGACATTCAAATATGAAACCAAACACTTCCCTTATGTCAAAGCACCAAAGGTTAAATAAAGGTTGAACCCAAGAGGCATTTTTCAGCTTTTCCATTCTATAAGAAAACAAGCATACTTACAAATAAGCTCAAATAAACGTCGGTTTTATCTATAGTATTATTTCCCTAGGTATGAGTTAGTGCCACCCAGAACTCATCAAATATCCTGATAGATATTAGGGAAAGGTGTTCAGATGGAGACAGAAGCAAACACTTCAAATTCTTGCAGGCAGTCATTCAAGAAAACTTATGTTTACCATCTATTTGATTGACATTTGTACAAGTTTCAGGCATAAGTGTGTCTAGAAACAAAATTAACCTCAGCCTGGCAGAAACATATGCAAAATTTTTTTCTGATTACTATTCCTAATATGTTGCTAAGAAGTTCCTAATATGCACAGATTGAAAGAGTTTATTTCCCCCATCAATATGTTATCTTATTGCTCTAAAATTTACACATAAACAGTGAAACCCCAGTATAATTTCTGGGCTATATTTTACATCAGAAGAGGCACCTCTCACCCAACACTACTTGCCAATGATAGCTTTAATAACCATGCTTAAGGTAACGTGGAAAATTTTTCATGAATTTCAGAAAATCCAGATTCAGCAAGTGATATACACTGCAACTGTCACTATCTGCTGTCAACACTTAGGACTGGTGAAGATGTTTCTGTTCTTATATCCACAAGACGGTGTGCCATCTACTTTTACTGTATACCTATTAATGGTATCTATCCACCTAAAATATACAGCTTTAATTTATAAAGGTTGCTTCATGAGTTGGTTGTAAGAATAGGATATTATTAACTGGTTGGCACTTTATCTGTTAATATAGGTTAAAAAAGGTTTTACTATGCCTGCTGTAGGGCTGTGCTTGTGCTTTCTGGCTTCTGGAGGGAGTTAAAGATTAAGGAACTAAACACAGCAACACTGCCAGTATTGAGAGCTGATGGTGTGCGTTAGATGAACCACCTCAAGTTAATATTCCGTCTGTGGTTTTAGATAACTCATGGGACAGCTGAAACTTGCTGTTGGGCTTTTTGATATTTTCAGTAGTAAGATGACGCTGGTTATACCTTTTCCAAGAGCTCAGAGCATAACACACACTAACCCTCAAACAAATTTCCTGAACTGTAGATGTGGCAAAGGTCTTATATAACACTTCTTCACAAAAAAAAAGATATATAGATTGCCATCCAAGTGTAGTTAAAATCCAAACTGACAAGAAAGGAAAGAAATGTGACTTAGCCAGCTCCACAGAGGAGTGAGCAGCTGCTCCCTAAATGTTCCTTAGGGTTATGCCGACTCCAGAGGTGAAGCACAATATCAAATATCAAGGTACACTGTGTTTGCTCTCATCCATTATGTGCCTAACCTCTGTACAGTGTTGCTTTTTTAGGATGTACCCAACCTTGGGATAAACTTTCAACAAATATATTCTTTATCTTCCCCAACTTTTCTCCCTTGCAGCTGTTCTTTCAATGAAATTTTATTTTGTCACAGTATTTTGAACAGGAACTTATTACTCCTTTTCTTATCAGTGATATGCCTTTTTCCTCTGTTTGATCTTTAGTTATTTTGGGATCTTGTAACAGTTTTTCTTGGGTGCTACAAAGCTCAAAGATTTCCAATTCATTCCTCAAAAGTTAAAGAGGAAGTCATCGGATCCATCTTTTCCACTTTAGACGCCCCTTTCGTTCACACTGTACATCAGACTAATTCAGTTGCCAATATCTCAAGGCAATAAGGATGGAAGTAGTTGTGCAAGATACACCTGGATGTGAATCACACTTTTCCTTTAACAATTATACCTGTTGTGGAAGCTCTTTCAAGTTTACACTGTCAATTGCTTGGCCTATCAGAACTGGAATCCGCTAATCCTCAGAGCACAGAACAACTTTGCCTCTAGTGGCAGATAATTTTTAAAATGCTTCTAAACTAAACAGAAGCTTGGAATTAAAGTCTATTACAGTTTTTGGTCTTCAAAATTGCAATTTCAATTTTTACACAGTCTCATGTAATTTCCACAACAGTTCTATGTGAGTCACTGGAATAGCCGTGCAACATTCTTCCTTTTACATCACTAAATTCATTACTTCTCCCAGTTTAAACAGCCAATACTCTGCCACTGCTACCTGCCAAGTCCATTGACTATCGTCCATTGACTATCCTGCTCTAAAAGGCTGTGAATAAGTCTAGATAAATTTTAAGTCCCATATCCTCCTTCATAAAGAAATCTCCTCAGGCTTACTGAACTTTCATGGACTTCACTTGCTGTACAGTAGATGGCATAGATACCTTAGAACATCATTTAATCACCATAAAGATAACTTTTCACAAAATGAAAAAGATTTAGGCTTGAAATTTACCTTGCATCTCTCCACACCAAAAGAGGTTCTAAAGATGCCAATTAAACTCACAGAATAATGAAACATCAAAGCTAACATTATATATCCAACCAAAGCTCTGGTCATAACCGAGTATTTTTTCATATGATCTCTTGGAAAACACTAAACCATTCTCCACTTCAAATGAAAAGAGCTATATCTACTCTTTCAGGTAAAGATCTGTCAGGATGGAAGCAGCCGTGATAGACATCACTCACTTTGAAACTCAGGTTTCAAGGCTCTTGGGATAAAGTTTCTTATACCAGAGGTACACAAATCACTCTTCTCTTGATATGTCAGAAGAGGCTTAGATTGATCTGTAATGGAGCTGAAATCCCTCCAAGCCACAATGTTGCAGCAAAACAGGCTGTTAGTTTGATCCAGTTTTGCCTTACCCTCTATACAAAAAAGTCAATGTGAAGTCTCCAAGAGTTTCAGCAGGGTATCAGTTTGAAAAGCTTAACTCTACACTTAATTTTCACAACTGAGGCTGCTTGTCCATGTGTCTGGCCTGAAAACACCTTGATAGGGGAAGATATTGTTTACTTAGACTCATTCACATAATAAATCAAAGAAGAAACTTCCAAATAGTATTTCCTCACCATTGATCTATAAATCTAAGAGGCTACAGACAGCTACAACCTCTTGTGCTATCTCACTTGTCTCCCTACGTTTCTACTATAAAAATAATTCTCTCCTTGTCTTATATACACATTTAGCCTTTCTGTCAGGCTTCTGTGGCAATAGACCTTATGCCTTTACTATCAAATCAAGTATAAGATACTCATTTCTTATTGAAGATTTAGTTGAGTCGGACATGTTTTCTGCTTCCTTTCATTTAAGGGATTGGTGGGAATGGGTGTTTTGTTTTTTCAATACCAATATCCACAGGGTATAAAGCCATACAGACATCCTCTGCTTTCAAGTGCTGACACTAATTACAATTCAAGGCCCTTTAAACACAAGTACTCAATCTCTGAACACTAAGTGAAAGTAAGATTGGTTAACCATAAAAGACATTCTCTCTCTCCCTTCCCCCTCCCAGGACATTGAAGAAATATGTTCTTACCAGCTCTCGAGGTCCTTTACTAGCTCAGGAAACTAATTAGTAAAATAAGCACAAAGCATTAAAGCACTAGACCGTTTGGTGCTGTGGTGGAACAGGTATTGCATGTTATTACAGGTTTTCTAGTCTCACTTCTGTGCCTGGCAAAATTTTGTAGCAGATTCTCCTGGAAGGCATGCTAAGGCACATGAAAAACAATAAGGTGCTTGGTGACAGCCAGCATGGCCTCACTAAAGACAAATCCTGCCTGACCAATTTGGTGGCCTTCTATGATGGGCCTACGGAACTGATGGACAGAGGTAGAGCAGTTGACGTCATCTACC
>JANHGB010032762.1:0-27437 GCA_026283785.1 Coracopsis vasa | reverse complement strand
GACAGGAGAGATCTTAAATATTGTTGTGGTTGTTGTTTTCTCCTGAAAAAAATATTGAAAGTTAGTGCTCCAGCCCCTGGGTTTTTTTTTCTAATACCTTCTTCTTTTACACTCTCTAACTTATTATCACATGGATGGCAGAACTGTAGACTTCCATTCATGACTTTTCATTTCCTGTTATTTTCACTTTTCTTCAGGGACCTGATTAAAAGTAGTCTGTGCTGGTACTTATTATCTCTAGCCTTGCTCTGTTGTGTTGTATTCCCTGTTGCTTTTTTAGCCCTTGGAACTGATTAATTAAACCTTTAGTGCTAAAGTAATAGGAAACATGAATTGTTTAGTTTGTTCATTAGTGTGTTGTGGGAGACACGTAGGTCTGTGGTGTGCTCAAGATAACTTTCATCAAAAATGATTATGGTAACAAGTACAGTGTTAGAGAGTGACACTGAAAATTACCTTCAAACACTTGATGTGTCTCATAGTGACATTTCAAATCCTGTAGTGCTTGGCTACTAATTGTCTCTTCCTTTCTCAGTCTCCTCCATGTGTGAGCGTATGTGTGAGCTTACTGCTCTGTTGGTTTGCCGCAGGGTGCCAGTTCCACAAGCTTTGATGCGCCTTTAGAACACCAGTAACATGAGAAGTGTCACAGGGCAGACAGCCATAAGGAAAGGATTGTACAAACCCTGCCAGTGAAGTCTTAAAGAAATTCGGTCTTTTTCCACAGAGAAACGCTACAGGAATTTGACATAAACAGAGCAGCCCAACAGTCTGAATAGACTGGTAAGAAAAGATAGTCTGCTTACTTTAAGCACCAGTAGACACAATATCGCTAGATCTAGATGTTCAAAACCCATGTATCAGATCACGAAAGAAGTATCCGGGGCTCTCTGATGACTTTCGGAGCCCATGGAGGAGGTGGTTTATTTTTATTCTCAGCAATCGTCAGACTTCAATGCATACAGTAAAGCATGATCTTCCCATGGGCAATTTCACTGGCCTTTGCTTATTCTCTGCTGCTCTCCAGAGGCAGATGACATTGTCTCCTCTTCATCTTGGTTCTCTCAGGCATTTTGGTCTCCACCTGCATCTTGGCTCCTCCTGCTCCCTCTGCTGCTGTTTCCATTCACTTCAGTGTCCACTCACTTCCCCCCAGGAGCCATCATTATTCTGACCTAATCATGAGCAAGTACCTTTCACCACAGAGGGGCTGGTCCTGTTGACAGCAATTTTGATGGTGGTACTGAACGGTGTCTCTTTTTTTTTTTACTGAGCGAAGAGTTCTTAGTGGGGTTTCATGGACTATGACTTGGACATGGAGCAGACAGAGCGGCTCTTGCCTCCCCTAGGTGTTTATACGCACACTTCTACAACAGCTCCTCCACCACAACTTGATCCTTCTGGGAGGTGGGGACCTGCCCTGGGAGACACCACAGCACCGGATGATACTGGAAACTTCATAGCTCGTGCACCTTCTGCTCACTACTTGCATTTACAGTAACAGTGCTCTTCAGTCTCTGTTGCTGTTCTGTCCAGTTGCAAGAGAAATTGCTTGTTGGAGGAACATCAGCCCACTTGATAGCATTCTATGACTGTTGAGCTTTTTAACCTTTGGCCTGCAAGTACAATAAGGAAATAGTGACCATTCTGGGACAGCTTTAAAGTTCACTGTGTAGGTTTCCTTACAAAGGTGGAATGCAAAAATGTTGCGAGGAAGATAACTTTTGTTCTTGAAAAATTTAACCACATACATTGCAACTGATGTGCCTTGGGTACCGTAGGGTCTCTAAAACAGCTGTTAATCTTCAGAACCTCAACACTATTCTGACTGGTCCTGTCTTCCTAAAATTAACAAGGGAAGAAAGAAAACTGTTTCGTCTTCTCCTGCCCTTTTATAGAGGGACTTCTCTGCAAAGTTTGGATTGGAAAGTGTGCCATATACATTGCCTTTGAAGGACCTGATGAACCTCATGAAGAAAAGCAGTGATCTTGTTTTAAGATCTGTTCCATATTAGCATCTGTTTGGAGCTATGCTGGTAGTTTCTTACAAGATGAACAGTCAGCCGCAGTAATCTGACTTTTACTGCTCTCATTTCCAGCCAGATGATGATGTGCATTTGCCTCCAATACAAATGAATGCATCTCCTGTACTGGCAGAACTGAAGTGGCCAGGAGATCAGCATATATTAATGCTGACACTGCATATGACTAGGTAAATAGACAAAATTAATGTTCTCAAACAAACAGCTCTTGAGGCTATGCCTCTTCATTATCCCACTTCTTACAGAGAAAAAACAAAAACATGCAAGTTTTCTCTGACATTACAGCATATAATTTATTTTTTTTTTGTTCCCCATTGTACTGTAAAATTTAGTAATCACTTTTGTGGTTTTTCATATTGCAATTGCTGATGGTACTTATTCACTGTCTGCCTCCTCCTGCTAAGACAGCATCCCTAGATATCACCTCACCACGTAATAGCTGGTATCACACAGTCTTCAGAGAGGGCAGCTCAGCTGAGTAGGAAGCTGCCAGCTGGGCAATGATTAGGCAAGGGCAATAGTTACATGTTCATTGTCACAGCTGAAAAACTAACCAGCTGTTAGGATTTGCCGAAACAATTCTCCCAACAAAGAGGAGTAAAAGAGGCATCAAAAGCTACAACATAGGCTAGCTAGCTTTTAAGTTTCTTTTTCTGCTGTCTCCAGCTCTCGAGACACTGTGATTCTTAACCAGATTATAATCATTTTCCTTTCTCAGAAAAAGGGATGCTGTGGAAAAGTCAGAGCTCCAGCACTTCTCTGTCTGCCTCTGCTGGTGCTGTCTGCGGGGAGACGGGAGCCACATAGGCCCATAAAAAGTTAATTGCCATTTATTGGAAGTTGGACAGGAAGGTGTTTCACACTTGCTACTGGGGCTAGAAATACGCAGCTACTGTGCTAGCCCTGTTATGTGTTTCCCATGACTTTGCCCACAAGGTGCTGCCCTGGCAGCTCCCACCACTAGATTTGCATGGAAAAGTTGAGTACCAGTGAAGTACTCAAATGTGGGATTTCTGTGTTCCTATCTTTCTTCTGTCAAACACAGGTAGGGATGGCTTGTCTGGTACAGAAAAACAAAACCATGTTGAATATCTTTGAAGTGTTAACAAATACATCATCAATTTTGGCACTTGTGAAGGCAGGCCCCTGCACCAAGGTCCCCTTTTGTGGGCAGGGGGTGAAGGAAATTAAAAAATCTATAATTTGATCATGTAATTTATCAAATACTGCAGTTGAAACCGTAACAAGCATTGTTTGTGTGTTCCATGGTTGGTTTTTTGTTTGTTTGTTTTAAAAAGTATGAACCTCTAATAAAACAATTTCATTCTTCATCACAGCTTCTTTATACTTAAACACAGCTTATTAGCATTGTTAGCTGCAATACTAAAAGGAAAAAGATACAGCACAAAAGTTTGAAGGGAAGCTCTTCTGAATTGTATCAACAGCAGATCGCCCTTTAACTTCCCCAGTTTGGACTATGGTATTGGATTTAGCTTCTTTTTTAGCAAGTTGTTAGCAAGGGATGTGTGTCTAATGACCACTATTGGTTTCTGGGAAGAGAAGAAGCTGCTTTTCATCTTTGCATTCTTTTTATGACATACTGACAAATTATTCTATTCAGGGTAAAATAAAAAAATTATTCTTATGAAAGTGTTTCCAGATGTGGCAATCCTAAATAATGCATGAAATGTTAGATATTCTATGAAAATAACCTCTGAGTATCATCCTTTAGGCTGCCATAGAGACTTCCTTAGCTGGGGAATCACAGTATGCAACTACAGTATCCATGAACTGGTTTTCCCATTATTTGCTTAATTTTATGTTAGAATGTGTGTCAGAAAGTATATTTAGAACATATTAATTTTTTGGATTTGAGTTCATTCATTTGCCTAGGAAATACTGAAAGCAATTAAGTTTTATTTAGCATTTTGGCATATTTTATGCCATCTAGGGCTCCTTAACAACTTATTTTAAATTTATTTTGTTTAAAGTGATAAGCAGATATTGAGTATGTAAATGAAAACGTGACCCTTTACTGACCTCTCTTCATTTGTTCTAAGGAGACTCAGTTGACTTAATTGAATAAAAATATTATTATGAAATACTGGTAGCAGCAGAAAAGAAATAGACTGAAGGCTTTTACAACGTATAAGTTTTTATTACAAATGCAGTGACTGGCCATTAGGTGGTTACACTGGCTTTTTGTAAGAGGAAGACATTTGTTTAGAAAAACAAAAAGTCATCCATAGAAATAATAACCAATTCTGCCAAAATGGAATGTGCCCTTGGGGATTTTTTTCTCAGTGGATTGAAATATGCAGAGAAAATAATAATTTGACATGTATTACATCTATGAGAGAAATTTTTTATACAATGCATTCTGTTAACTTCTTTATTTTACTAATTCACAATATGTGGCACCGTCTGTATGGCTTTGTGTCCTGGGTTCAGCTGGGCTTAAACCACGACACTTTGCCTTACTAGGTATTGGAGATTCATGGACCTTGAGGTACCATTTTCATGTCACCGTACTGCAGGAAGGTTTTAGGTATTTATTTTTGTGGTTTAATGTGTCAAAATATATCTTGCAATATTTTGTAGAAATGTCATGCAGATGTGGCCAGGACAATCAAAGACCATTGGAAATAAAATGTGAGCTAGGAAAAGACTGATTTTAGAATTGATGAATCAAAAATATAGCATTACAAATTGTTTATCTCCAGTCCTACTTTTTGTTATAAATATCTTCTTCTGCTGATTATGAGGGGAGTGCTGAAGAGATTCATTTCTGTGAATATCCTTGCTGAAGTAGCACTGCGCTTGCATTTCCCCAGCATTTTCACCCACCATCATAGTAACTTTTTGCAAAAAAGTTCAGCATTAGTAAAGTCCAAAGGGCATACGGGGAGTTATTTTAATATTTAATTCTAAAAAAATTCACAACAGCAGCTCTTGAACACTTCACATTGTTGCTGCTGAATATCTTTTATTCTGGCCTTTCTCCTTTTTTACTGGCTAAGTCTGCAGGAGGATGCTGACTATTAGATTTTGCATTAAATATTTAAATTCTGAAGTCTTGCTTTGCCTCCAGCTTGTGGAGTTGCCCTGGCAACCTTCAGGAGAGGTTGGGGGATTACAGACAAACTGTCTGCAGAGGCTGAAATAGTTCTGCTCACTGATGGCAAGAATTTTGATTTGATAAGTGTTTTGACCCTTTGAGCTATCTGTGCAGTTTCCCATAGGATTCACTGTTCCTTTCAGATGAAAATTGACTGCTTTTTTATATATATTGGTGACATTATGTAATTTTTTTTAAAAAATCTTATAAATGCTGTGACTCTGAATTTCAGTAATTCAAAAAACCCACAAACAAACAACCAACCCCTCCCAACCTTTAAATACTTATGTTTCCTCTGTGGTTCCCTCTCCTGGGACTTTCCATATATTTTAGAACAGATACTGATCTCATACTTTCTGTTCCTATGTACAGAAGGAGCAACAGTGGTCTACCGGAAAAATACCGAGTTGAGTTACCAACAGCTGAGGTCAATCAGGCTCATGTTTCCTGAGGATGAATGACAGTGTAATTGCAAACGCTGTATTTCAGATTCTGTGTCACTCAGTATTCAGTAACAAAGCTTATAAAATAAATGGGAAATATCATAAAATAGTGACGGTCCTACTTTAATATGCTTTTCTGGTCCAGATCGTTACTTCAACTTTCACTTAATTGCACAATACTACTTATAACTCTAGTTATAATAATATAGAAATAGGTTCTTAAATTAATGTGATTTTAGGAGTATAAACTATATGATTTTAGATATAGTGATTTGAGATACATTGAAATAGTGCCCTGTAAACTGAAATTAATTTAGTACTGGTCTGGAACGTGAAACATGTTTATGTGGTGTGGCTTCTCCTTCCTTACTGAAGGTTATAGAAGGAGTTCTGTTTCTGACTCTGATGTCAGTACATGACTGACACTTTGCACAGGTTGTAGTGAGTATCAACATAGTAAAATTGAAAAATATAATGACAAATTAAATTGCAAAAAGAAAACAAGATAAAGGAATGCAGCTAATAGAAAGGATGTGTGTCATACTTAGGCCTGTTTTGCTGTCCTCTACAAAGTGGTGGTATGTACCTGTCTCTTTCTGAGCGCATTTGTCAGCTTACAAGTCCTTTGGGACATTAAACCATTTTAGAGGAATAACTGAGTGAAAATAAGCAGCAAAAAGTTTTCAGTGCTTTACAGATTTTACTTTGTTTGAGACGAGTGAACAGCACGTAAGGTTGGTGCAGCTCAGAGAGCCATAAGCCTTCTTTTGAAAATCCCCAAAATGCCCTGATTGTTCTCTGTTCAGACTGCTGCTGTAGTTTCTTCACCTGAGTAGTGGGTGCCCTTGGAAGAAAAACTGTAGGAACTTGCAGTATTATAAATAGTTTTGATAAAACTTGGACTAGAAATAAAACCTTTCACCAGAGCTCCAGGCTTGCATCTCAAGACTTGAGGAATACAGCCCATAACTTTGTAACTGAACAGTAAATAGTGTCCCACATTGGCTTTGTTGCTGAAGAGTAAAGAGGTACCCAGCATTGGCTTTTTTAACTTTTGGAGAATTTTTTGGTCACCCTGATAATAATATTAATGAAGAGATTGAAAACATGTCTGAGATGGGAGCACTAGATATATTGTCTCATGCGTGGGTAGAAATCAGAATTTTACTATGCCTGGTTAAGATTTACTGAGCTATTACACTTATTTATTACATGTTATTTTCTAAGGCATCTCATGTCATTTATACATGTACTCATTTATAATCCTTGACACAGAAGTCTTTTTCCATTTTACCATATCCCTTCACCTGTTCAGGTTCTCTCTTGCTTAAGGTCTGTTCTGTTTAAAAGTATGCAATATTTAGGAAAATTTTTTTGTGGGTGGGATGGAAAAAGAGCACCCTTTTCAGTTTTCATTTTTTTTAAGCCAAGACAAAAGCCAGTCTGCTTTCTCTGGTCAAAAAGGATTAGGAAATATGAAATCTCTTTCATTCTGTATGCTGAGAACTTTGTCGAGTATCTCCCAGACTCTAGTAATGTCTCTTCAGGAGCTGGCTGTCTGCATAGCTGTACACACTGGATTATTGCTTTTAAGGACAGAGTTAAGTGGAACCAGAAGGAATACCGTGGCTGCTCAAGTTAGCATAAGGGAATATGGAAAACTTACTTATTTCATTTCTCCCAAAGATTAGATATGTGAGAGACTATCAGACATCCACAGCTGAAGGTTGCATGAAAAATAGTCAAGGCACTGAATTGCAATTCGTGAGTTCTACCACTTCTTGAAATGCACTTGTCAGTTTTGACTTAGACCACCCATCTGGGACTAAACCAACAGATATCCTCATTAATTTGCAGATATTTCAGAAATATGTTGATGCCATTTTTTTTTAACTAGCTGTCCCAACTGAAAACAATAAAAGCTGCATTAAATAATGCATAGATGCCACATAGATGTTTCTTTCTACTTTTCTGGTATTAAGACTTAAGAATTCAAGTTTATATTTTTCAAACCATCTTAAGCAAGAAGAAACTTCCCCTCATGGTAAAACACACTGCTGCTTGCAGAAAACCTCTCAATAGCCATACTTGGAAATTTTTCTAGTTAACAATGAAGTATATCAAAATGTTCTGACAGGTTGTGTGGAGATCAGCAGACATTGTGGTGGAGTGCAAGTAGGGACTTTATTATGTTTTCTGCCAAGTCCGGTTCATGCCTTGCTGCAGAAACAGCTCAATTTTTCCACTTTGAGATTTACTGAGAAATTTAATAAGAGAAAAAGTAGGCTTTTGCCAGTTGCACCATAACATGGTAACTTTTCAAAACCTTGAAATATTTCCTTTTTTTTTTTCCTAGTGAACTTTATTTACCAGTAACATCTTTTATCATCTACTGTAATCTGGGTGATTTGGGAACAAGCTATAATATTTTCATCTAGTAGTCAGGAGTTTGGCAGAACTTGGACGAGTGTGTCCCAGAAGTTGTGCCTGTTCTTGGGTGATAACCAGTCTGTAGGTGTAAGCTCTTCAGTCTGTAGATAAGAGGTTTCCTGACATGTTGTCTGCAGTATTCACCTTGATCTGATTTTCTGTGATATCTGATGCTTTTATGTCACCCTTTGGAAAATTCTGACCCACTGTAGACAGAAGTATGGAGAGCTTGTAAGCCAGGTGGGTTTTTCTCTTCACTTTTGTTTTCATCAAATGTAAAAAGCACTCTCTTTGTAAGATTGTTCTTAAAATGAGATATTCAGATCCCATAAAACTTGTGCTCTGTTTCTGTTGTACAAATACCATGACAAAGCTGGATCGTGTGCACCCATGCAGCACCGTATTTTCACTGATTTTGTCTGCAGCTATGAAGATTAGAAATATTTTTCTCCTTAGGAGTTTTGGGTAATCATTTGCATCAGTGGACATCCATGTGTTCCTGCCTCTCACACCTTTATAGTCAGCCAGGGGATCCTGATCTGATCTCTTTGCCTTTTGCTCTGCCAGGTTCTCCCTCCACTTAGCACTCAGATAAGTCAGTAACTTCAGTGCTTTGTGATCTGGGAAAATTTACAGCATACCTGTGGGGAGTATTTGATAGATGCTATGGAACTCCAAAAATGGGACAATATATCATATTATCAGTAGATAATATTCTGGCTTTAGTTTTGGTGACACTTTAGTGAGTTCCAACAGTGCCATCAGCTCAAGGCCAGGCAGCCAGAGGTGTTGCACAGTTTAGAGTCTTGACATTTAAGCAGAATACAAACATGCTCTTTATTTGTAGTCGCTACCCAGCTTTTAAAGTTCAATGACTTGCTCGTATTTTGTATGTGTGGCAGAGATCTCAAAATAATGTGTTAATATAGCTAGGGGGGAAATTAATTTAATGGAGTCTTTCATTATTTTAGTCAAACTTCAGTTATAAATACTTGAACTTTTTAAGAAGAAAGGTGAGTACCATTGAGGACTTCCGTCATGATGAACTAAAGATGGGATTTCTTGGGGTTTGCTTCGTTTTGTTTTTTCATAATACAAGTCACATTTTAACTCAGGAAGAATACCCAATTTTCATGGTTGTGCAAGTGCTAACTGATGATTTAGTGGCTGCTTATGTGTGAGAGTAAAATTAGATTTTTATATATATGTGTGTGTGTGTGTGTTTAATGCTGTTTACAACTTGAAAATAAGGAAGACATTCCACTACCTAATAAGTGTATTTATATCTAACATTCATGCTAATAATATGCTGTTCTAATATGTCATTATTCACCTAGATACTCCAGAAATCTGGTTAGCTTTTCTCTAATTTCAGGAGGGTTTCTGAATATTGTTGCAGGAAATTTCAAGGGAAAAATACCCCACTTTTTTGTAATGAAACTTTAGCAGACTTTTCATGCTGCATCTTAAGCAGCATTAGTTTCTAGTGGGGATTTAGCAATAAATATGCTATTCTCTACTCTCAGCACAAAACCTGAGATTAATTTTGCCGTGAAGTGTCTTTAGGTCTTAATTAAAACTGAAGTTACTCAACCTGGTAAGAGTGCCTTGACAG
Source organism: Coracopsis vasa (assembly GCA_026283785.1). NCBI lineage: Eukaryota > Metazoa > Chordata > Aves > Psittaciformes > Psittacidae > Coracopsis > Coracopsis vasa. The sequence goes on along the minus strand of JANHGB010032762.1, from coordinate 17,789 downwards.
ACAGCACCTACATATCCTACACTATTAAATTCTCAGGTATGAAGAAAAATACACTGCATGTAGTACTTTTAACTTTAAGCTTGTGCTGTATGTATGCAGTATTTCAAGTTAATAAATAATTGCACTGTAGAAGGAAGATTTAGAGTTGAGGAGTGTTGTGCTAAATACAGGGAAAACGGGTGAACTGTGAGAATGTTTTCTCATACTCTGTGGTTTTTGTAATGTCTTTAAATGTGATATTGTGAAACACTGGTACAATGATGTGTGTAATGGAACTATTCATGGGCTAAAAGACCGACTTGTTGAAGCAATTTTACAAGCCTAAGCAGAACTGGACCAAAGTGATTCAAGGTCCTGTGGTGAAGTCATGGAAGGCTGCTGAAGCATGGTTTCTTATGCAGATATTAAGTACATTTTACATTAATTACCTTATCTCGGTAACAGTATATCTCCTACCCATTATATTTTATTAGCATTGTCTTATAGATGCTCATGCTTATTTTCTGTATTTCTCTTCCCCCCATCTTAGCGGAATTGGTCGAAATTGGCCATGGGCCTCTGGCGGCAGCAGCATTTTGGCAGAATTTGGGACTTTGCATCTGGAGTTCGTACACTTGAGCCACCTGTCTGGAAACCCTGTCTTTGCTGAAAAGGTTAGACAGTTCAGTTGAAATCATATTGTAAAAGATAAATCACATGTTGGGAGACTGATATCTCTGAGAAGAGACCTGGATTTTCCTCAGCTGTAAGCATCTGTCATGTTTTCCTTAATCACCTTCGTGTGGTTTTGTATCAAAAATCTGTTCCAAAATAATTGTGATGCATATTCTTGTATATAGCACTTATGTGGGCCCATAAAACATGTAGTTTCTGTTTATGTTCTAAATTAGTATCACATTAAACAATCAGACCGTAGAGCTTTCTTCAGTACTTCACCTGAATGTGGTGAAAACAAAAATTGACTTTATATTGGGGATAATTTGTGATGCCTATAGAAAGCAAAGCACCGTGGCTACTTTGTGTGAATTCAGCAAGTTTGGTCTTCAAAATGCTGTATAATATCACTGCTGTCAGTGAGGTCAGAAAGCCCTTCCATTGCACTGACCTTTGAGAGATGTGCTTTGAACTTTCTTAAATCCCAAGAAAACATCATTTGACAAAGCTCTTGCCATGCTTACCTATTCTTCCAAAATTTGAGAACCCTGTCTTCTAGATACTTCCTGTTTACAAGAGCCATGGAAAGCAACTCCTCTTTCCCTCAGTTCTCACCTAAACAATTCTGCTTTGCTTTTTGATGTGTAAATAGTGAGTCCTATTCTTTATAATACACTGTACCAATTATCTTCTATTTTCTCCCTAATTAAAACTTCCACTTGTTTTGGTTTTGTGTTCTTGCTGCAACTGCCCCATGTTAGCTAAAAGTGGTATTACCTATTTAATAATCTAATCAATAATGAGACTCCAAATGTTTAACCATAGGTTTAAAAGCAGTGGTCAAATCTAAAATGAATACTAGTTGTACCAAATTTAAGGGACTGAATGACTTTGCTACAGTACCACTGTCAGCACTGAAATCAATTTTGTGAATCAAATTCCTAGGAATGTTAATGTATTTAGGGTGAATTTGAAGACAGAGTTTCTCTTAAATAAATCTGAGCTGGGCTGGGAGGAGGGGTGGGTAGATTGCAGCTCCAAGGAACAGCCAGAAACAAACTTGCTAGATAACTTAATTATCTTTTGGCATTTATGGTAATTTAATGTATAACATTTGTTCTACTAAGAGACAATTAAAGTGTGATGAAAGTGTGTATCTCAAAAATGCTAGCCTATGGTTCTCTTCCAAAGTGGCATTGAGCTATTGCTGCAAGACACTGGAAATCTACTTATGTAAGCTGCTTTTAAAACCCTTTAGAGATTGCGATTCTGCAGCCCTCTGAGGCAAGCCTTTCCAGGGCTGGTTTGCTTGATAAAGAAGAAGAAACACTGGAATAAGCTTTGCATTGAAGGATTCACAGAAGAATTCATTAAACGAAGTCTAGGTCTTGTTGCAGTCTGCTTTTGGGCAATGACTGTTAGCAACATAGTGTCAAAATGCAGAAGGCAGTTTGTGTACCACAATTGGAAATCCTAAAAAAGCTAATTTATCTTCTTTTTCAGCAGCTAGTTACTTGACCTGTAGGCATTTAGGGTGTTATAATGAAGCTGTCAGTACCTTTTTGTTACTGGCTCTGGTCTGTAGTGCTCAGGATCTTCATTCTCCGAAGTCGCTACATTCGCTTTTTCTGTGAATGTTATAATTCAACATGAATTATTTCATGTGCTGTGCAATGGATTATGCTGCTGGATGACTCCAGCTGCAGAGCATCTGCACTGTAATTGTTTCCCCGGGCCTCTCATTTGTTGCGAGCTCCTTAGCAGTGTCAGCGGAGTGTTCAGTGCTGTATGGGTTCCTGCTGGGCAAGCTGGTTGTATGAAGCTCAGTTGCAGCAGTGCTCTCCTTTCCAGGCAAAACTGCTTAACAATTCACTTCTGCATCTGAACTAGGTGACAGGCTTAACATTTGATACCATTTCTGATTTGTGTATGTGAAGAATATAATGCTGGAGTGCTGAAGTAGCTTAGTTAAGGCAACTAGCCTCCGTGAATTTCAGTATCCTGCGGAGAGGTGAGATACCCTGTATGGCAAGCCCTGAACTTCAGAGCTTGCTTCTGTTGCATGGTTTCATTACTGATATTTGATGAAGAACCTCCAGAGGTTTTGAGGAGCTTCTTTCCGTGATGCTATAAGCTTAGAGGATCTTTTCCAATAACAACATATTTGAGCAGAGGTATTCAGGTATATGAGTTAAATAAGACAATTTTTTTTTATTTTTGAGCATATCTGTAGTTTTGTAGCTACACTGTTTTATTTGGGGTGTGGGGAGAATGGATCAGTGCTCAGTGGTTTGTACCTTTCCAATAGGTAATGAATATCCGAAAAGTTCTAAACCGACTGGATAAACCAGAGGGCCTTTATCCCAACTATCTGAATCCCAGCAGTGGCCAATGGGGCCAGCGTAAGTAGATCTCTTCTTTGTTACCGTCACCTATCTATTGGTATGGTGTTTGCGTCGTCAACTTCTTTCTTTAATCACTGTTACGTGGGGTTTATATATATATATTTATGAAGAACTTTTTTAAAGTATAAAACTCACATTATATCTGAGGTTCTGTACAATGTAAAAAAAAATACTACAAAATAATCATCCTACTTGCTGTGTTTTAATGTACTTTTATTGATATTTTATTATATGGCTTCTGCAAGTGGGGAAGTGTCTGAATATGTATTGTTTTGGAAAGGAGCTTGTAGGCTACAGAAGCCTTTTATTCAAAAATCTAAAGTGCTCTTTAAAGTAGCTATTTAAGGAAAAATAATCAGCTGGTCTGAATCAACTTCCATATTTTTAGAGTGGTGTGGCTCCACTGAAGATAAAAATAGAAAAATAAAACAAGTCTTTCTACTGCTAGCTGTGATTTCTGTTGAAGCCTAATGCCAACAACTGAGGAAGCAAATGAAACAGAACTGTGTCATGGCACTAGTCCCCTTGGAACTATTACTGGAGACACCAAAATTAGAAGTGAAAGAGTATAATAAAATGCTTGAAGTATTCGAAGTTCTTAGCCACTTCTTGATGACCAACCCTTTTCTTGTACATTGCCTTCTCCAATCTTCATAATGCATTTAAAGCCTACAGAGTGTGCAGGGTCATGATTCTAGAGACCCTACTTCTTTTTCCATTTTCCCTGCTAAGGCTCAGTCTACCACCATCCAGTTCACGCTATTCAATGTTCTTGTATTTTTTCATTTCTACATTAGTGAAAGAAAACAAGCAAGATGATACACTGTCTTGGTCTGAAAAGACACAAGTAGATGCGATGGTCCTGTAGATCATCAGTATTGGTGCTGGTTAGACAATACAAGAGAGGGAGAGGACTGGAGAAGTTTTGGAATATAATGATTTGTTTAGGATGTAGCTACGGTGGACATAGGTCCTTATGGGACTGGCCACAGTTTGGATAAATAATTTTCACAAATGCAAAGAACAAGTGTTTTATTGAAAAAATAATATTTTTGAATGCTTTGTGTCACACTCTGAATTAAAAAGATGTGCAAAAAGGTTGTGCTGCTCACTTGTATTACCCCATCAAGGTAAAGGCCATTTTCTTTTATGAATTAAAAGTATGCCCATTATTTTAGAAATCCTTCTAGTTTGCTGCACTGTGAGGTATTCTTCAGGTCACCATGCCACAAGGGCTGTGGCAGCCGTGTGCATAACCATCGACTCTGGTTGGCATGTTGGTATAAACTCTGGCATTTTGGTATAAACTCTGACATCCGTTTACAGATCTGAGAGACGTGTGCCCACTTGTTACCCCTGTTGGTTCAGTACAGCTTTGTAACACATTAAAACCTCCTACTGGAAGTGTTGAACCTATAGCAATAAGCATCAGGTTTGCCTAGAAGGCCACCTCAGTATCTGTGAGTCAGGTCCAGTTACCTCCTTCCTTGGGTTCAGTCACTCACAAAAACTCAGTGTATTGGTGAGCTGCATGGGAACAGATCTTTCCAGTTAGTTTCAGCTGACACAGTTAGTGGCTCTGCCTTGTTTATTTTTAAGAAGTTAAGTAGCCTTATGGGCTTTGCCAGTTCCCTGTTCTTAGTATAATTGTGCCTTGTGTGCTCCTTGTTCACATTAAATGCCAGTTCTTTATGGTGTGCATAGGAAAACTTTGTTTATACCAGCTGTGCTTTCCAATAGCATACAGTATTAGCAAGAAAGTGCTTCCTGCACATGCAGATATGATGGACACAGATGTTGCTGCAGTCAGTGCCTACACACTGGAGCAGCAAAAGCAGATTTGATCTTGTTGCATCTCTTCCAGTTCAGTTGCGTCTGTCCTCAGACACTGTTTTATCAATTTTTTTCCCATAGTAGAAGACCAGAATGTAAGACTAAAGATGTTCTATTTGAGATTGTTTTTCTAGGCTGTTTCCAGTTGATTACAACAGAGGAAAAAAAACCCAAACAACCTAGAATCTTCACTGGTACAAGAGAGAAGTATTTTCTCATACATGAAGTGGGGAGGGAGGAATAGTTTCTGAACATTTCTTTTCTAGCAGTGCTGTAACTGTGAAGGACACTGCTGGATCACTGCCATTGTTCCTGTAAATTCACTTAGCCCTTGTTATTTTGACAGTAAACTGACAGTGATTGGCTGCAGCATGTATCAATTGGATTTGTCTACTGCAATAATGTATATAATAACAGGGCTTATTATTGATGAAACTGTGCTTGTGCTATTTAGTTTGCAAATGTCAGAGGTTTCTATGGTAATTTATTTAGGAAACCGTAAAGGTCATTTAAATGCTACTGTTCAAAGATCAGCCTTCGATCATAGAAGATGTTCTCATTTTTTTAAAGAAGCCTCTTTTCCTTTTGGATCATAAACGTTTAAACAAATGGTGTATTCTTTCCAGGAATTTAATATATCTCATTCAAAATGGGGCAGGGTGTTTGAACCTACAATGTATTTGTTAGGCAAAGGGACAGGATACATTTGGAAAACTAAATTATTCTTGTATGTCACAGGCTACTGGAGAAAAAAAAGTTAAAAATGTTTGAATGGAATAAAAGTCTCTCTTATACATTTGCATGGCTTTGCAACCTATTCAGAAGGTGAAAGGAGGCACTCCAAGAAGAGAAGATACTAAGTTTAAAATAAATTCTTTGGGTTCTGTCGAATTCCTCCAACAGAGCCAGAACTTTGAAGCTAAGGTCAGCGTTAGGTGCTGGGAAGTGCGAGCTCTGTACCACTTACCCTTCTGCATCTTGCTTTATGAGCCTGGATTACCTCATGCATGTCTTGCTTTTCTCATGCCCAGAATTTTGTGGTATGGACCCACGGACTTGTTGCATGACATATGTAATCACATCACCATCCTGGATGTCTTGGGCAGAATTAGTAGACCCCTTCCTCAGTGTAAAATTGATGGTTATAAATGAGTAGTACTGGTAAAGCACTTACTTAGAAATCCTTTCACTGAAGACTCAATAAATGCCAAACCCCTTAATGTTACCAGGCAGCGCTAACTTAAAAAAAGAAAACCTCTAGCTAGTGTTCTTAGTTTAATAGAGCTTAAATAACCACTTCATAAGCATATATATATACATGTATATATATATAGTTGTGGAATTTCATGTGTTTAGGGGATCTATGCTGAAACTGTGATAGCCCCTTAAATTTTTGCCAAGACTCTTTTAGGCTCCTACACAGCAAGTGAATGCAACCTTGTGCAAGCAGCTATCATCACTAACTTACACATCACTGGTGCGACACACACCAAATGGTCCAACTTATGTGATGTTAGGGTTTACAGGGTTGTGTCCTAAATGTGTGCAGTTGAATAATCACCACATGCATAGTACCAAATCATTTCACATAGTAAGCAAATGGCAGAATAAAGTCGTGTGATAGCAATAATCTTCTGTAGATGTGGCAGTCTTCTTTATTTCTTCCAAAACCACTGCTGAGTTCTGAAAGCAGGCAGAGGTTCAAAATTGTAGTATTATATTTAGATATATGGTTTTGGCATTTTGAAATACCATTCAGTAACCTGAAATTCAACTCTCCAGTGATGAGCTAAAACATTTCATCCTTTTTTATGAAGTGACTTAAATGGAGCAAATAAAAACAATGCCTGCATGTTAAGAGGGGAAAGCCTTTATCAAATTAGAGAGCTCTTTCTACTTTTTTTCCTGGTTTTAGAGCTTGGATTAATACATTTTTGTATGGGACAGAGTACGTGAATTTAATGTTAAACATGTAAATTCTTGTTTCTTTGCCATGAACTCCTGTGGCACATTGTGGATATTAAATAACTTTGGTGCTTTAACTTGACTAAGAAGTTATCATTTAAAGAAATAATTCTCTGTGTATACCAGCTAAGTTTTTCCTGAGGTTCCAGGCTTACGTTTATTACAGATTGTTGTAGGAAGAGATCATTAAATGCACTGTTTCAAACTGTATTTTATTGCCCAGACTGAAGATGAAATTGCTGTTCAATCTCTCTTCCTTTTTAGATCATGTCTCCGTTGGAGGGCTTGGGGATAGCTTTTATGAATATTTGCTCAAGGCATGGCTGATGACGGACAAGACAGATGAAGAAGGCAAGAAAATGTATTATGATGCTGTTCAGGTATATAAAATAGTTAAATCTTACTTTCCATAATAATCTAATCTGTAATAATCCTAAAGAGAAAGGCTTGAGGAACGATGTGAGAGATTTATGTCGTTGCCACCACAGTTGTGTTTTTCTAAAGAATTAGTTTCTCTTTTAAAAAGGCTTCATCAAATATAAATGCAGGAGGAATACAGATACTGTGGGAAAGGGCAGAGTCTTGAAGTATAGCTATTTCTTTCCAACTGCAATACAGTCAGTCTTGTCTGATACTGGAGGAGAAAAGTATAAAATATGCAACAAAAATGCATCTACAAGCAGCTCTGAGATAGAAGTTCAATTCTTTTTTCTTCCATCATCCCTAAATATATTCCGTCTGTCCTTTTTCCTTATATCCGGGAGGAAGTTCCTCTGTTGTGTTTTGACTTTATATTTCAGCTGTCAGTGTATTTTGATTGTGGGCAACACAGTGATCACTATATTATGATAGATAATGATAAATAAGAATAGGTTTTGTTGCATAATACCTTTTTGTTACAAGGTGTTTATATTTGCCAGCTTCTGTGAAAACAACCAATTATTCAATTTTGACACAAGAGAAAGTCTTCAAAAATCAGAATTGTTCATACTTACATTTCTATGTCACATTTTATTTATGATCCTTCTGGTCTGCAATTTGCTTTGTTATTGATGGTATTCCCTTAATATGCTGGTTTGGGAAAAATAATGGGTTTGTGACACCAGATTGAGACATGAGAAGTATTAAGTTTAAATTCATATTTACAGGCTTTCCATCCAGTCTTGGGCAAATGACCTATTTTCTCAGTTCATTGCTTTCATATATATATATATATATATACACATATATATACACACATATATATATACACAGGCGCACGCGCGCACACACATATACATATACATAAAAGAAAAAGAGGATGATATTACTTCTTTTTTTCCCATCCTTTCATCTCTTTTGGCTGGAAGCTCTCTAGGGCCAGGACTTCTATCTCTTACTAACTGTGTGTATGTACACTGCCACTGTAGACAAGGCTTCGAGACGCTAAGCAATATCTGCTTATTCTTCGATACATCTAGAAATGCACTATCCCTAGTGAAGAGATATAAGTCCCCTTTTAATTCGTATACCACAAAAAGTGATGACATTAAAAAAATGCAACCCTGGCTCATTGCAACTATCTTTTGCCTTTTTTTTTTTTTTTTATATCATAGAATCATAGAATGGTTTGTGTTGGAAGGGACCTTAAAGATCACCCAGTTCCAACCCCTCTGCCATGGGCAGGGACAGCTTCCGCTAGAAGCCCCATCCAACCTGGCCTTGAACACTTCCAGGGATGGGGCATCCACACCTTCTCTGGGCAGCCTGTGCCAGTGCCTCACCACCCTCACAGTAAAGAATTTTTTCCTAATGTCTAATCTAAATCTCCCCTCTTTCCATTTAAAGCCATTGCCCCTGGTTCTGTCATTACATGCCTTTGTAAAAAGTCCCTTTCCAGATTTCTTTTAGGCCCCCTTTAGGCACTAGCTGCTTTAAGGTCTCCGCATAGCCTTCTCTTCTCCAGGCTGAACAACCTGAACTACCTCAGCCTGTTTCCACAGGAGAGGTGCTCCATCCCTCTGAGCATCTTTGTGGTGTTCCTCTAGACTCTCTCTAAGTTTCACATCCTTCTTATTTTCAGGGCCCCAGAGCTGAATGCAGTACTCCAAGGTGGGGTCTCACAAAGGCAGAGTAGATGGGGAGAGTCACCTCCCTGTACCTGCTGGTCATGCTCCTTTTGATGCAGCCCAGCAAATGGGGTGCATTTCTCATTAGAGATAAAAGTCATTTGTGATGATTTGCAGTGGGGTGTGTGATCTCTGGTGGTAGTAAATCTGACGACCAAGTATCCTCTGCTAAAAAAATCCTGCCTTTAATTTTGTAAGTGCAGATTTGGATGCAGTCAGCTTCATTTTCACTGCTAATGTGGTTTTAGCTTCAGAGCAAAAGGTGGGTTTTAAATTAGGTTTGAGTGCATTTGAGGCTTTAACGTAAGAACAGTGATACTGTAATAGCTCGGCCATTAGGTTGGCAGCCAAACAGAGAGAACAAAGTGTCTGATAATACAGTATCAATTCATCTTACCATGGAAGGCATTTTGAAGCACCTCAAAGCTGCTTCCAGTCTTCTACTTCCACTGGTTTAATAACATCACGTTTCTCTTTTAAACACATTCTCACACAGGCTAAGTGCTAATGCATAGACTCATGCAGTTAAAAAAACCCACGCGCCTTTGCTTGTATGTCTCTTCTGAATACCACTGCAGGCAGAATATCACAAATGTGGTGTGACCATCACCCTTGTTGGAAGGACTGTGAGCACATTGCCGTCCATTCTGCTGGGGAATAGACATGGCACGTTGATCCCAGCTGGTAACAGAGAGTCCAAGAGAGCCTTGTGCCTCAACGATCAGTGCTGGCTGCTCCTACCAAGGCTGAAAGGTTCACCTTCGCCTGACTTGAGCACAGCTGAGCTGAGGTACATTAGGAAGTCAACTGCTGTATGCCACAGAAGCAGGTGTGCTGTCCCACATCAGCTGCACAGTGGCAGTGTGCTTGGATGCCTACTGAGCCAGCCCAAACCACCCATTGGGTGGAAAGCTGCCTGCACTGGGGAAGAGTACTGGGAGCGCTCCAAGCTGTGTCCATGCAGGGTACAGCAGCATGGCTTTGTTTAAACTCACACTTCAGTTATACCTGGATAACAACCTCCTTGGGTTTGAAAGTTCTCACAGGCATCCTCAGGTCACAGTGAGGAGCAGAAGTGGTGATGGCCACCACATAGTGCAGCCGGTTCTCTGTGCCTGGGATTGAGCTGGGGGAGCAGAATTGCTGGTCAGCAGCATCACCAAATGTGGCAATATCAATGTCAAGAGTCTGACCTCTGCTGTATATGACTAGAGCTGAAATACCTATTATCTTAATATTTTTAGTAGTACTACATCTTAAGCAGTCCAAGCCTTGTGTCTGTCCATTGCGTCAGTGTTTGAGAGGGCCAAACTAAATATGTTCTAGATTTCACCATGCTGCTGGTTGAAGGCTATTTCAAGTATTTTCTGAGTGATGACATTCATGTACCGAGGTACAGCTATACCAAAGCTGAAAGTGTACATGCAGAATGTGGAGGTACAGCTTGATGCTGTAATGTAGCTGGTTCAGAAAACAGCAGGGAAGTTGGAGTCTCACAGAAGCTGAAAACTGCTTGGGCCCCATTGAGATGACAGGTTCTTCACCGAGTAACTAGCCTGTTTTGAAATCCATCCCAATATTGGCTTTATTGCTATTGATCTCTTACTTATCTAAATTAAAGTTAATTTAAGTGTCTGCACGAGCTGCAGTCTTTTTTTATGACTAAGCCTACACTTTTCGGCATTCTGAGACTGCTTCATATTTTCTCAGATAAATTTCCCCCGATGCTTTCAGAATCTTTTTAAGACTACGCCAAAGGGAACAGTGTGATTATTCCTGGCCGTTCAGTCCAGCACATACCCACCAAATTCTGAAAGAGCAATGTGAAGGTTTGATGCTTAATTCAATATCTTCCACAATCCAGAAACCACAAATGAAAATATATGGTGTTATAGTTCACTGTGAAAAGCTGAAATTTATTTAGGTAAAGCTTTGGGGTGATTTCTTACATTGTTCTATAACTCATATTAAAACAAAGAGTTCTTTCTATTAGAATTTTTGTAGCACCTATAGATTGGTTTATGGTTTAAGTTAAAAGCAATAACTAAGATGCCAACCTAGATTTACAAACTTTTTCTGCTTTCCATAAATAAGATGTGTATTTTGCTGATGCCATTTAAAGGGTTGATTTCTAAAGGGAAAAGGGGTAGAGATAGTCTTATTTTGAATACCAGAGCATAATATGAATGTATTTATAAGGCCATCAGAGGGATTCATAAACTCTAGATTTCACACAAAAGACAAGTGAATGTATTTTTAATGTAACTTATTTTTCTCTTTTGTAAAGCAATGCATATAATGTTCTGTTTCATATAATACAGGAAGAGATCTTAAATTGGTTTTGGTGGATAGCATGAATCATTTACTTACAAAACAAATGTCTATTCATCTTTTAGTCCTATTTTGAGCATGTAACTGCCCACAGAACAATCTATCGGTCTTTGCAAATATCCAGGACAGGAGCCATCCCACTCTTTTCAGTTAACACAGTTGATTTCTGAGACACAATTGAGTAGGTTCAGTAAGAGAGCATGGTAATTTAGAGAAAAAGTGGACCTTGTGGGTTCACTTATATCTAGTCTAGCAACAGCAGTGCCACAAGCAACTGCATCAAATCCTCCTCTCTTGAATGTGCCAGCACTCGTTTTCTAAGCTGAAGGGCAATTTTCCCGCTATTCTTGTTAATAGGTTGTCTCACACTTGATGTCTGATCATCATGTATCTTTTCCAAATTTTCCCATTAGGTTTATTTATGGCCATTGCTGCAAGCATTAAGCATCTTAAATACTTTCTTTCTCTCTGATGCTGCTTTTTTCCCCTCCTCAGTGTATTTCCAGAGAAGGGGCATGTCTAAAGGCTGTAAAGAGAGCAGTAACTCAGCCCAGAAGAACTTCACGGGAGGAGGGAGAATCCCTTGCCAGGACTTCCCCAGCAGCTTGGTTCAATGCAGCCCTGTAGTATCAGAGAGGTAAAGCTGCTGTGAGGCTCAGATTTATCTTAAGCCGGGATAGTTTACTTTTAGACATTTAGATTGTTTAATTTTTCATCCTGGGTAGCAGCTGCTTAGAAGATTGTAACGAGACAAATTAGTGATCTCTGGAGAACCTAGCATGTGGAAGTAGAAACAGCAAAAGGAAGAATAAGTGCTGTGAAGCAGTGCCATGGCTGTTCTCTGCCAGATTCCAACAGCACTCCTGAAAGTCAGGCTCCTGCTAGGCTGGGTTGCATGATTAAGGAATGCAGTAAACTTTTCTGGGTATCAAAAGGTGAAAAAGTCATTTTCAGCTTCAGGATTTTGAGTATTCAGACAGAAAGTATAGAGGATCACTCTATAATTTTTATATAATATTTAGTATAAAATATTTATATCACTTATAATTTTTGTTTGCACATTGCTAACTTTGAGACTAGCCTTATTATACTCAGTTTATACTCTGTCAAAGGAAGCTATATGGTTTTGGGTTTGGGGGCAGGAGTGTGGTGTATATTTGTCAGCATTAAATAGTGACTATTCTTCAGAGCTGTCAAGATTTCAGACTTTCAGATAAATAAAACAAATCCATGGTAGACTTTTTTCTCATTGAAATGAGGGAGAGAACAAAGTGTTGTTAGCAAATTGAAAACATGATATTGGCACATAGGCCCTTTTCATTTCCAGAGTTTCATGAGTGTCTATTTAACTGTGGTGACAGTCTGGTGGCTGGTCTGTGCTGATTGCAGTTTCCATTAAATTGCTTGAAGGCGTTTGCTTTGTGATCGTAGTGATCTTAAAAAATACATAACTGATGTGGACAATGACAGAACTGCAACAACTCAATTAAAACAGTTTGTCACACTGGGTAAAGCTAAAAATATATTAATGAATTGAACATTCAGTACTTGAGCACTTCTTGGCATTGAAGGAAATACATAAGTACGGCAAATAGGGTGGTGCAATAGGAGCCCATCTTCAGAGTGAAACAGCGCGTAGAACCCAGCATTCCCACTGCATACATTTGTTTTTTTGGAATAACTTCAATGTGTAAAAATTAATAGTTTATTTACATATTTTGTCAGCTATCATGTGTAAATATTTATCACCCAGCTGCACTGGTGTTCTGCACATAGCAATAGTATAGCTATATTACGTAGGAACACAAAGTTCATTACACTTAACAGATGAGAACATCCAGAAGACTCGTTGCTCCTTTTTATTCTCTTTGCTGTATTTTCCCTCTTGAGAGGAGTTTTAAGGTTTTCCACAACTGCTTACAGAAAGCATCAAGATTAAAGACAGGCTTTGGCGGATTTTTAAATTGTTAATAATGTAACTGCACAATGCCTATGTTTTGGACTTAGACTGTGTTTGGCATAGAAAGTAGACTTTTTTGACTATGTTTGGTATAGAAAGTACTTATTAAAATGTTTGCCTGTTTATGAACTGTCAAGGAGAAGCAGCAGAAATTGTTAGGTCTCTTTAAGGATAATTTGAGCTAGAAAAGTCCTGTGAGGGAAATTGTCCCCTCTTTGCTCTTGGCTTTGCTATTGTTGTCACAGCAGCCTTGTCCTTACTACTTGTGCTATTTTCATTTCCTTTTTTGACATCAAAAGAATTTGTCAGGAGCAGGAGATACATAGTCTAGAATATTCAGAAAATACAAAATGAAACATTTTGAGAGTGACTTGCTTTGATTCATGCCATTCCATTAATACTATTTTAAGAATATGAGTAAATCCAGCCTTCTGGTAGAAAAAACAGCATTAAGTACATTCAGTGCAAGAGCACTGGTGCACTCAGAGACACTTACAGATCTATACAGGGAAAAAAAACATAACATAATTAGATTTTCAGACAGAAGCAAATTATCAGTTTTCCACTAAAATGTAATTATCTTTTTAGTGATCAGATGGATAGACAGCACAGTAGTAAATGTTTGCCAGTGTTTCCATTTCAGAAATTTAGGTATCTCCATTATAAGCACTCACATTTCATTTCACAGGTAAGCTTGCCTGTATAACACGTCTTCAGTAAAAAGATGTAAAAGAAGTAAAAGACTTCAGTAAGTGCCTTATTGATTTCAAAATGTTTCTTATATACTGTTTTTAAACAAATGAAAGCTCTTCTGTGTCCAAATCTCAGGTTTGATTTTTAAAGCACAGTTTAGTAAGCAGAGAGGACCTTGGGATAAGAAGATGCCTCTTTTCCTTGGCAGCAGTATTTAAATAAATTGTAACAAGGGCTTGAACTTCCTATTTCATCCTAGGTTTTCTGGCTGTATGCTTTGATATAATTCAGACATCTTGGAATATGTATTTAAAACCTGTATGAACAATATTTAAGAAAACAGAATCAACTCATAAGGTTTAAAAAAATAAAAAAGTGCAGTGTTTTTCTGCCATCTCCAAAAAAGCTGTACTAATGCAAATCTTAATCTTTGCATAATAAACTCATAGGAATTTTGGATAAAAGTATAAATTTGATGAATTATTAACACTGCTGAAGAAAAGTGTCTATTGCATTAGATCAACAGAGAAAACATGAAGGAAGTAACTTAAAGTCAAGAAAACAGGCAATTGACTTACAAACTCAACAGTATGCAAAACCACAGTAATCCTGACCCACCTGCTGTGTACAGTTTCAAAGCAATAAAATGTATTGATGCAAGCCTTAAATACTAAAATAAATGAACAAATGACATTATATATCTTTGAATTACTGGAAATAGCATGTGATAGAATTCTCTTTCATACTCACTGTTGCTTCAAATTGTCATAATACTGTTTATGAACAGTAAGATTCCTAAGGGAAGAAAAATGTATTGAAAGTTTGAACTGAGATAATATATAGTGCTTTGTTGTAAAGAAGCCTTCTGAGTTGTAATTATTCCCAAAACAAACGTTATTAATCCTGGAAATTTAGAACTAGGATGATAGTTTTGAAGTTTCAAATTCATTAAGGTATAGAAATATGTAACTATGACTCGCAAGATAGTTTTATCTCCAGCTACAGTGACATCTTGAGGTGGGAAATGAAATACCTGGATTTTGTTAAAACAGCAGTAGTCAATGGAATTCATTCATCATAATTAGAGTTATTGTAAAAGGAGAGGTAAAATGCCTAAGTGCTAGGGGAAGTAGAACTGCAGTTCTGCATTGCATTTTGAGGCTTGTAATTTGTTATCCCTGCTCCTTTAGCAGAGTTAGCCTTTTTGCGGCTCATGAGCAACTTAGAGGCGCAGAATTTTTTTACTGAGAAGCCTCCATCTGTGCTCTGCAGACTTCTCTGTTAATATTTTTATTACCTGGCACCATAATCCACCAAGAGATTATCCACCCTCTATTAAAAATAAGCTTGTTGATTAGGGTTTTTTACTCATTTGAACAGTGAGATTACTTCAGTTCTATATCCTTTATGTTTCTCTTTAAGCAATCCAGTTCAAGGTCCTAAACAATTCAAAGGGCAAATGAAGAGCTTGCCAATCACAAAATCAAGTCAGGGACTGAGGAAGGGGGTGATGAAGACAGCATTTAGACTGTGTGAAAACCTTAAAGGAGTGAAGAACTAAAGGAAGGAAAATAAGTATTTATTAGGAGAGTCCAGTTCTGCTTAATTTTGCAAGGGTAAGAAACAGCAGTATAATTAATGTACAGGCTTTAGGAGCAGGTTGATAAACAGAGAATACAAAACAAATTGAACATATTGCTCTAAGAAAGGGGGCACACGGGGGAGGAAATTAGGTTGGGAAAAAACTAAGAGTTTCTCTTGTACTGTCAATAACAGAGACTACACGCATGCAATTTGCAGTCCTGTAATCTAGACAATTCCTAATGTCTCATTCACTGCAGTTCTTTCAATGTGACAGATAGGCAAGGGCATAATTTTAATATATGAACTCATGAGAATGATGCCAGAAGTAAGACAAGGTGCACTTGAGTCACAATTCAAACCGTAACAGGGACTGTGTTTCTAGTTGAGTGCTCCAGCATTTTTACATGCTGGGAAAAAATAATTTCCGAAAACATGGGGAGAAAAATAATTTAGCTAAAGGCTTTCTTACCGTGAGGACTGTAAGAAGAGCCTTACACAAAAGCACACACAAAGAAATAGTTGCCAGGAACTAAATCAGCCATAAAAGTTAGTTGGGTTGTAAGTGCTTGTGGGTACATGACATGTAGTAAAAATATTTCTTTAAATATCTGGCAAATACTTATTTTCCTTTAGTTTCTCTTCCTTCCTCTCCTTTTCTGTCCACTGTCTTTTTTTCAGGTTGTCTCAAATTTTATATCTGTTTTTTTTGATCAATACCAGGTAGCATCTGCTATTGCTCCCTTTGGGAACATACAAATGCAGCCACTTTTTCTTTGCAGCCTTTTATGTTGCACAATCTCTCTACTTTACCTTGATGGAAAGAAAGAAATTACTATTTGAATTGCAGGAATAGATTCTGGAAAACAATAAAATAAAATTTTCATTCACTTAAAAGAAAAATTGTACCAACTCTGAACAATTATCCATCAGTAATGTATTTTCAGCTAATCAAAGGTCCTATTCTTCTAGCTTTTTTTTGATTATTTGCAGATACTATATATTGGTTTATATTGAGAATATTTATTACAGTTAAAGGAAATAATCTCTATAGCGATAAATAAAACACCATCTGATCTGCAACCAGTGCAGGAGGTAATTATTTGTAGGTGGGTCCAAGTTGTAATCTAGCTGCAATTCAATAAATATGTCCCATTTATTAAGTGTGTAGATACTTACATCAAAATAAAAGTAAATTGCTCCTAAGTATGAAATTCAGAATTAATTCTATGAAACAGAGCTTTTCCCTTGGGTGGATCTTTGTAATCATTCTACATATTCATATTTCATAATAACTGCACCCACAGCACTGCAGATAACAAGGGCTCACCTTTCTCATCTTTGCATTCAAGATTGTTTATACTTAAAACAATTGCCCATGTATTCTAGCTAGTAATCTAGTCCTGCACTGGACCTCAAACTTATTTAAGAAATGAATGTATTTCAGAAAGTTCACGCCAGCCTAATGGCACCTAAAACCTCTGTGAAACTCACTGAAAAATATTTTGATGTGCTGCTCACTGAAGTGCATACCATTATATTATAACCGCAAAAATACTAAAAATATGAATAGCAGGCTTGTGAATTGCCAATGGATGGATGATAGATGGCATTTTGGCAGTTTGAGTATGGATTCAGAATTGATAATTGAAAGAGTAATGATTTTTGTTTATTGTTTACTTTGAAAATATTTTATTATACTAATGCATTATATAAACATTATACATTCCAGAAGTAGTGCTTTATTTGGAAGTAAATTCTGAAACAAATAACTGTAGTTAGGCTGGACTTACGGTGAAAAGGAAGGTTTTACTATGTCTTATTGCTGCCAATACTATTATCAATACAGTTCAAAATTTCAGTGTTTGGGAGGTTCTATATATGTTCTACTCATGCAGGTTACACTTTTTTTTTCTTTTCTTTTTTCTTAATATCAAAAGCATTTCATTCTTGAGGCTTTCTAAATATGCTGATTTTTTATAATAACTTTTTTTATGTTGAGTTACAGAAAATATTGTAACACACCTAAAAAATTCACACTTTGATGTTATGCTGGAATTATTCCAGATTTCATGCAACTTTGATACTACAGATTCATTAGCAAGTGTCTTGGGTTCAGCAGTAGCAGTCATTTTTCTCTTTCTTAGTAGCTGGTGCAGTGCTGTGTTTTTGACTTTCAGCATGGGAACAACACTGATAACACCGATGTTTTTAGTTGCTGCTCAGTAATGTTTACTCTGACCAAGGACTTTCTGAGTC
>JANHGB010032760.1:0-23179 GCA_026283785.1 Coracopsis vasa | reverse complement strand
AGGGTAGTTCCCGGAGCCTGTGAACTGTCGGCTCAGCACCGCTTCCCTGCTTGGCCAGGCGTCCCAGATTCATTAATAAAAACTGTTATTAAAGTTTTTTTAAAGTAAGTTTAATAGCAGTTGTTCCCGGGAGTTTTCCAGGAGGTGGGACCAGGGCACCCTGTGTCGATGACTCGTTGGAGGTGAAGCAGGCTCGGTGGGAGGGACCGCGTAACGCGGGCTCCCGGGTCTCCAGCCCGGTTCTAACCGCGAACCCGTTGTGCTCGGGTCGTGGGTGGCTTTTCACAAACGGAATGCACGGCTGCAGCACAAGTGGTGTGTATGTATATTTATAGCATCCATATCTTTAGGGACACGGGAGGAGGCTTCCTTACTTTAGTGACAGATTTTGAGGGTAACATAACTGCCTATCCCTTCTGGCCCGAAATTTTGTCTACTGTCTTATTTATGATATTTGGAATTTGATTTGAAGCAGTTTAATAGGCCTGAAAATATGTAATAATTGTAAAATGTGGTCAGGTCATAGTGCCTTGTTTTGGTAGATTCTGTATCTCTGCTCCAGATTCGTTGTGAATTAAATGGCACCGTATTAACCAGTAAATACACAGTGACAAAATGTTTGCTAATGAAATAAAACGTTTGCTGATGAAGTATGTACCTAAGGATACTGAGGGAGTTAAACTGCCAGGGCTACAGGAGATCATTCACTCATTTACTATAGCCTTTAGTCAGAAGAATATTATCTTGAGTTCATATTCAACTCTGTGTTCAGCCATAATAAATAGCATATAGACAGGGCATGAGGGGAAAGAAAAAAGATGTTTACTGTGTAGGGAAATTAATACATGCATAAATTGCATGATTCTATAATGCTTTCTTTGCCTTGTGGCTTTGGAATTTCCAAAGGATTACTCAAGACCCCAGTCTTCGAATTACTCTGCACAGAGTTTAGATTTTTTATCTCTTGTCACACTCAGAGCTACTAACAAAGCACAAAACTATGTTTCCTTTCTTTCTGCCATTCTGTATGTTACTGTATATGATCCATAATACTGAGTGAACATATGCCAGCGTCCAAACTTAGAAGCTTTTTATTAAAAAAGGTTTATCATCAGGTTTATCACCTGAATGAGAGGATCATGTTGCTCTGCACTTTACATGTATTTTTCTCAGTAGAACAGGACAGAGAAGTGGCTGACTGACAGGAGCACTGTAAGAGATCATTTGTAAATAAATATTTCATATAAATTCTTGCTAGGGCTTGGCCAGCAGGTGTTTTCAGATACCTCTGGCTAAAAACTACATAACATAGTCTGTCTGCTCCTTTTTTTTTTTTTTTTTACTAACAATCAAAATGAGCTCATGTGGTTTCACCTTCCTGTCACATGTCTGATAAAGAGACAGAGTTTTCCAAGTTGATGGATTCTTGTTGCTTAGGCCGAAAATGCAAGTTCTTTTTAAAGAAAAATGATGGGTAAAACCCCAAAGTGTCTTTAATTTTTTTGCAAATCCTGTCAACAGTAATAGTCTGATTATCATAATCCTGTTTTAATATAAAAGTTTAATTGTGTATGTAATTTGTTACTTAAGTTTGTCTTTATTTTGTTTGCCCAGTTTTATTTATCCAACAGAACTTTTCTCATTTCTATAAAAATTAATTTGAGTAATGTATTTCTTTATACTCCAATGCTTTTGGGAGTAATACTTAACTATAAAATGATCATATACGAGCTATAATATTTTATGAGTGGTCTAATATTTTTCAGGTGAAACTAGAATTTTCTGCAGAAATTTAAGTGTGTTTATGGAAAGCAGCATTTAACCCTATGTATTATTGCACATAGTTTTCAAGTCAGATGATGTGCTTGAAAATCCCAGCTGGCCAAACCAGGCATACAAGGTTACATTTTCCTATATTCAAGGGAAAAGAAAACTTGCCATTTCTTTCCAGGTTAATTATCAATAAAGATCTGTTTATAGTCATTAGCAAAAGAAAATTGAAAAGCAAGTTAAGAGTGAATAGCTAAATTAGGTCCTGTTGAAGTTCAGAATTTATTCTATTTAAACATACTTTGAAGAATTATTAAACAAAAGCAGTGCTGGGAGTTTCAGTGAGGAGTGAGCTAACCTTACTGACAGGGAACCATCTATAACTTGTAGTAGTTGCACTCCTGCATGTCAGTTCCTGCAGAAATTTTCTGGCTGTGACTGGAAGAAACATAAGTAGCCTGGGGACCACTCCACCCTGTAATTAAATACCAAACCGCAGAAGTGGGGGGTGGAAAACAGACTAATGAACACACACACTTACAGCAATGTTATCTAAAGCATTTTTCTGTGTGTGCATGCGTGGAAAAAAATTTAAGTGTGATCTATTTCTGATAAAAATGGTTTCTGGAAAGACAGTCAAACTGCCTTGCATAGCTTTTGTGTCGATAAGTGGGAATATCACTTGCCTGTCGATCCACATGCTGAGCTATGTACACATATTCTGTAGAAAGAATTTTTCAAGTATTACTTTCCACTGATTTTGTTTTCGGGTGGTGCAGACTCATATTTCAAATGAAGACTAAGGTTTTAATGTTTTCTCAGTGTGTGTACAGCGCTTCTTGGTCAGACTCTGATTTCATTCCAGAAGGTAAACAGAATATAGAGAGTACGGCAGCATTTGCACTGGGGAGATTTGTGAAACTGTTGGTGCTGTTACCTTTACCACACTGCAGTTTTTTAAATGTTACAGTGAACATTTGTCATACCAGGACATATTTACCAGTAAATCCTGCTCAAGGGGAAAGAAAGCTAATTACTTTCAATATTTGATTTGCTCAACATGTTCCAATTTTTTTCTACTGATTTCTGTTGATGGAGAAGCTTGATTTAACACATGATCAATTTAATATTACTGACTGTGTTCAGCAGGACAACATAAAAGATAATGTAAATATCATGAAAATACTTTTTTACTGGCAATGACAAAACAAACAATATGAAGATAGTTCAAGTGCTCAAATGATTTCCAAATACAGCCTTTCCCTGAAAGCTTTTCTGTTAATTCTGTACAGATTATTATTATTTTATATTGATGTTGTGCGTGGTGCTGCACAGTATTCTTAATCAAGGTACTTTTCTGCCTCAGGAATGTTAGTTACTCAGCTAGAAATCGGGGAGGAGATGGACAATGCATAAGGCAGTTACTCTGTTAAGTTCTGATAAAAATGTGGAAAAAGCTGACCTTTGTATGACACCTTTACAGTATTGTTCAACATTTATTACCACAGTTGCTCATGGATGTGATGCGTGTGCTGTAAGGTGGGGCTCACATGCTGACATTCTAAATGTCATGCTTTCAAATTAAATGGTGAAATACCAAGTGACCTAGTAATTTATGGAGAGAGCTTTGTAACTAAACACACTGATTTTTACAAATCAGAATGTCAGAAATTTTTAATTTATTAGTGGACTGCATTTTGGTTCATGAGCTTAAAATTCTGTTTTGGATTAATACAGGTTTTTTAGAGGTAGCTGCATTTGTTGTTAAAGGCACATGAGTGTGTAAACAAATGCAGATCTACTTACAATGACAATGGCCTTATAGCAGAAATCCAGTGATAAGTTAAAAACTATTTCTAAGGTCTTTAGATGGTCCTATTCGGAGTTAGCTCATGTTTTATTGCCTGGTAGGGATCTCTTTCAGATGTTGACCAAAGAGAGCTGGTGAAAAGAGCAAAACATGATGTTTTAAGTTACTGTACTGTAGACTGACTTTACAGGTCTGCAGCTAGAGCGATGCATCGTGTTCATTGATAATGGCCGTAAATGGGCAATTTAATGAAGTCTGCTTCAAGTACTAGCAGTAGGATCTGCCTGGCTTAAGCTTATAATTTACAGTGAGGTGAAAAAAGTTATTAATGCATTTAACTTTGTGGAAATTGAAGTTTTTCTTCCCATTAACAGTTACAAATATTTGGAATAGATTAAAATCGGACTGATTCACTGGAAACATTTTTGACCTGGATAGGCAAATAACTTCATTTGATACAAATTTGTTAAGCCACTTTCTTTGAAAAGAAAAAGTAAGCTAATTTCTATGTTGACATTAGAGTCCCTCTTAAAAGCTTAAAAAAGTACCAAGCTATCTATGAGCTACTTTTTTTCCCCTCTGTATTTGGTAGTAGAAACAGTAGCACTTTCTGATGAAAACTAAAAGTTACTCATTTTCTTGCACACGATAGTGTTGTTTCATGATCAATAGGCTATTTTCTCAGAATCTAAAATCATGTCACCTGTGATGCTTAATAAAATTAGGTGGATAATGTGGTGCTTTAAGTGTAGTGCTTGATAAAATCTGAGAACAAAAGCTGATCTGCAGTAACACTCAAGGACACATTTGATTTACAGATGTGATCTAATTCTCTCTCTTGTCAGGTTTTCTGAGTTAGGATGCATGCTACATTTCTGATTTACCTGTGAAGTGTCAGTGAAGAAAGCTTTAAGGAAGGCTACACTGAGTCTAGAAGTGTTACCAAGAAGAGTTTCCTTTGAGGAAACATTTAAGAAACTCACTGTAAAGAGTGGTCTCCACACTAAAGCTGCGCTGAATTTAGATGTATGCACTTCTAAATGATATAAGGAAATTGATGACAACTCTGCCATACACACTATTGTGTTGATGTAAAATTTGCTATATTGGACTGATGTACATGTCTAAACTAATTAATTAAGAATGTGCATGCAGAATTGCATTGGTTTAATGAAATTTATCTTGAATTAATACTGTGGTATTAGTGTTAAACCCAAACTCCAGGAGTATTTTTGCATTAATGGGTGACAACTGACATGCACCTGTCTCATGATACGAGCTGAAAATAAAATTGCTTTATGCATTAATCATTAAAAAATAATATTGATTAGTATATTTTTAGAAAGCTGAGTAGATACAGGTATTAATTAAGAAAGCTTCCATGAAAAACAAATGGTTTTACTGGGACTATATGAAAGAGTATAGTCTTTGCTAATGGTTTCAGTTTTTCAAAGAAAGAAAAATGAAGAGTAGGTTTATTTTTGCAGTTTTTGTGAGATGCTGTAGTCAACATTTAAGAGATGGTAAACATTTAAAAGTTTTACAGCCCATCTTTATCCTGTAAATGGTAAATGACAGTGCACAGAGCTGTCTGCTAACCAAGCCAGTGAAACACAACTTTGAAGAGATTTGAATCTGCAAAGTCCTTTCCAACTTCTTGCTGTTCACTCCTTCACATCATGTTGGAAGGGCTGGTGGTTTGACTTTGATTTGTTTTCTGTTTGGATGCTTTGGGTGAAGTTGAAAATTGTTTTACCCATAATTCTGTCTCTTTGATTAAGGAGGTTATTACAGGACAAGAGCTTCTTTGTAACAGCATATTTAGTGCTCTGGGGCCCAGCGTGACTAGCAGATACAAATTGTATGGAAGCAATTAAATCCGAAGGAAATGTCATGTGGGCTGAATTTCAACATACAGACTTGTGGCATTCACTCCCTTCATTTTAGAGAGATGGGTGGGTGTGAGGTGGGCTGGAGGTGGAGGGTTTGTTTGAGGTTGGATTATTTAACTTTTTTTTTCTTTTTACATTGATTAAATTTAAGTCCAGACCTAGTGCGAATGCTGATGTCTGTGACTGTTGTATGAATTCTTCATGAATGTAAAACTTGGGAACATTTGCACGGTTCTGCTGTATTCCCTACCTATGACTTTTTAAGGCAGATGTGACTGAAGACAGATAAAGGCTTGCTTAGAGAACTGAACAGAATGTATAATGTTTGAACTGAAATAATTTCTTGGAGTATTCCATGAATCACTACAATATAAGGAGAGATATGAAAAAGGAATTCACTGTCTTGCACTTTGTCATGGCTAATGGCATGCAGATGGTGTAAGCACAGTGTAAGCAGACAGTGTAAGCACAGCAGTGATAGAACTGCTAGTACAGACACATCTTTTCCTGCAGTAACTCATTTGTTTGCCCATACCCTACTTAACATCTGCTGGCCCTTGCTCTTTTCTTGATCAGAATGCTCCTTTTTGTTCATTTGATATCAGTCAGTCCCTAATCCATTTTGGGTTCAATATTCTGACAGTCTTTCAGATTCGTGAATAAAAGGACATTTCCATGATACATTTGAGGTTTTCCCTGTACCACAAGTAATCTTTTTTTTCCTACCTGTGATCGATTTTCCTAGTCTATCTTCTGTTGGTGTTTTTAAATGTTCTATGTTCCTATGTTTCAATGATTGATTAGTGAGTGGTGGTGTAAGCATCACAAAATGAAGTTAACAGCCTTCTATCAAGAAATTCTTAAATGTTGCATTAAACTGTATTGTGTTTCCAAAATAAAAAATTGATTTTGAACTGTGAGTCTTACATTCTGTGTGTTTTGGGTTTTTTTAAAGAAGTTATCAAAACTTCTTGATGGATGTGTTTTCTTAGGCTTCACCTTCATTGGGCAGCACCTAAATACAAGAGCATCAGAGAAGAAGGAAGCATGGGTGATTGGGAAGCTGACCTAGGTTGAAGGAAACAGCAGTGCAGTTCCTGTTGTGCTGCAGAGGGTGATTCTTAGGAAATCACGTAATCTCTCTGTGCCTTCATTTGTGGTATGTGAAACTAGACAGATATGTTTTCCCACTTTCTAGTAGCTCGTGAAATAGCATGTTAAAGATTGAGGCACTAGCATGAAACTCAGAAGTTTCCGTAATGATGTTAATAGTGCAAGACATATGCAGTAAGAACTGATCAGTGTCTGTTCTTTTCCATGGAAAATTTCAGTGTATTGAAGCTGTGTACAGGAACAAGCACTAAACTTTTACTCCATGGAAATGCGAGCTTACATCCTTTTGCAGTATTGCCATTCTCAATGGCCACAAAGCTTGTGTTTCCATAGGGTGGCTCAGACTTTAACCACTAGAGCATCCTAGTACAGTCATTGGTGATTCCTGACCATTCTACCAGCTGCAGGAATTTAAAATCCCTGGAGAGGACTGCAGATTGCTCTTTAATATGCTTCTCCTGTGGGTTTGTTTACAAAAGCTAACTGTAGTTTGTACAGACTACAGCAACATCCAAAACACCTTTGGAGGTAGCACGGAATTTTTCATAGGAGCAGACTGCACAGATGTAAGAAGGCGCCTTGCCCAACTGGAGTTTGTTAGCTTTTGAGACCTATTTTCAAAGGTCTCTTAACTGATTCATCATTTTTGAGATGTGGGTTTGGAGTCTCTTTTTATTAAACAAACAAAGAAAGAAAAAGAACAAAACCAAACTGGTTTGTTTAATTTGTTTGCCTAAGCAGCCTTGTACACGTGAAGGTGGAAATGCAGATGTTATTTTCAGAATCTTCTCAAAATACGGTATTTTCAAAAGCTTCAGGAATAAAAGTAATTACCACTTGAGAGAGGGTCTGGATTGTGTGCTTAGTTGAACAGTATAGATGTAAGGAGCTTTTCTAATCTTAACATGCATTCTATATGGTTGCTTTTAGAGCCACCCAAGAAGTTGGCAAGAATCCTCTTGTCAGTGCCATCACTCACCTGCATTAGATATCCAGGGACTGAACCAAATCAGGCGTTGCATCAGTACATGAGTACAGTCTGCTCTGTGAGGTCATCACTGTACAGCTTTGTGGGGAATGTAGTAAAAAGTCAACATTTCTGAGCTTATAAGAGCAGAATTTAGTGTGGGAGTTCTTCACAAAAGTTTTTTTATGTCACATTTGATTTTGACACTACATTTTCCTAGTCATGTTTGTCATTTTGCTCATTCTACTCTTTATATTTAAACAGAAATTTCAGTGCTTTTGCCTTGAGGAAATTTTTTTTTTTTGCAAATATATGTAGCTTAATTGCATAGGCACATGTCAAAAATGAGGATGTGATGTGATGTTAATTTGAAAATTGTGGAGAAAATGTGTGCATATGCAGTCTACAACTCCTCTAACTGACATCACAGTCTTCTTGTCAGGAGGGGTGTGGTGATGGCAATGATTCTTACATCCCCTCATACTGCAGAGGATAGAAATTATGTAATTTTCTGTCAATCATTTCTATAATGAAGACTTTCCCAGTCGTGGGATGATCTTTTCACAAATGTTACCATCACTGTCTGTCAGCCCCGACATCACCCGAATAGTAGATTGTAATTTTAGGCAAAACTCATTTTTGTTAGAGGTGGCAGCGGGTTCCGCTTTTTATCTGTGTTTTACATTTGGCATTTTGATTTTTATGTGCTACTGAAAGACTTTATGGCAGTGGAGAATCAATGAAATTATGCCACTGCAAGAGCATGGACCACGTAAAATTGAATAACTAGAGTAAAAGAGATTTTTAGTGAGACTATTTACAACTTACTTAAAGTGGAACATTAAATGGTTGATAATTAAGAGATATTAAGGTGTTGCTGAGATTCAGCAGCGATAAGGCAGTAAAGGTATGTATGTTGTAAAAGATACTTTGTCAAAACTAGGAGAAATCCTGGTTTGAGATTTGTTACATTCCCAGGATTAAGAAAGCATCTTTTTCAAATTCTGCCGAACTTGAAAGCAGAAAGATGTTGAATTGGTCATCAGACAAAATCAGGCAAAAGACAAAAAAGTGGGGCACAATTCCAATTAAAAAAAAAAACAAACCACACAAAACAAAACAAAAAAACCCCAAAAAATCTCATGAAACTTTCTGGAGCTACTGATTTTGTATGACTTGATTATGTATTATGTTTTATTTACATTTCTTTAAATTAATTTTTCAATATGATTTGTTCTAAGTGCCCTACAAACATAGATTAAGAATATAAGAAGCTCAGTTTCAAAGTAATTCTGACAGCCTTGTAAAGGCCTCTGAAGGCAATTGTTGGTACAAAGATTATGAATGTGATCAGCTGTAGTGCAGCCGTAGCTGAAGGTCACCCTGCCAGAATTCTATACTTTTATCTACCTTTGGGAACACTGTTAATTGTTCTTGTTGTCTTGCTTTAAATACACATTTGGAAAGGGAAAATAAGGCTCTCTGGGGAGCCTGACAGGTCATTTTTTTTCAGTGTCACACTCAGCCACACATAGTTAGATGAAGTTTAGCTTTGAATTCACTGTTTGGGGACTTGTTTTTAATATACTAATTTTTTTAAGGCACTTTCAGAGGGCTTTCTTGTTTTAAATGTGCTGTTGGACTTGTTTTTCTGTGACTGTTTATTTTATAAGTCAGCAGGAAAACCAAGTTGATGTAATTGAAAGGCAGAAGCCTAGCTCTTTCGTTAGGTTTTAAAAGTTTCTTTATCACCTCTACAATCTAAGAAGTGTTGCTAAAACATGTTGTTAGATAATTTACTGCTACAATGAAACATCTCTCTTGGAAAAGATGCTTTGCAAAGTAGGTGATTGTTACACTGCTTTTCTTTTTTGCAAATTAAAAGTTTGATCTCACAGGTCCATACTTCTGATAGATTAATCTTGTGAAGAGGAATTACTTAATAAAGCATTTTCAAAATGGAATCCAGAAGCAGAGGACCCAGACCTGCTTGCTTCACAAAGGTGTGAAACTTTAGATTTGAAACATGTGCTTGGTTACCTGTTAGAGTTTATCTGTGATTGGGGTGGCTGCAGTGTGAAGCAGTTCACACAGAGATCACAACATCCAGTTGTACTCTGTTCAGTGGGCAGTCGTGTTGGAGAGACGCTTCTGACTGCAGTGTTAACATTCTGCAACCTGTTTCTCTCTCTGGGGTTCCACCATGATAAAGGACTGGCAGATCAGGCAGTCTGACTGCCTGCATCTGATACGTAGTGGTCCTGCAGTGGCAGGGTGTGTGTAGCTGCTCAGGTGCCTGAGCTGCTGGTGACAGCGGAATGAGTGTCAGGACTCTTTTGGTATCTTGCAGTTTGAGCTTGGACAGTAAAAGTCAGTGAGAATATGTTTTTCCATTGAAAGAATTCTGTGTCTTGTATTCCCAGAGAGAAAAGGGAGTCCCAGAACTTTAAATTTAGAATCTATGGGTTTGTTCTTCTCTTGCGTCCTTACTGAAGACGGACCCCATGACCCACGCTTCCAAACAAGCAGGTCCTGAATAAGTGCGGATAACCCTAGTGACTCAGTTGTGGGATTTTGTTCTCAGAGTTCTCTTTTGTGCTCTAAACAAACCAGTTCACCTCTTAGTCGGTAGCCAGTGATTGTGACTGCATTTTGGTCCCCTGTCCAAGTACAAGGAAGAAGACACAAAAGTCAGGAATGCCCCTAGAGAATTTGTATTCCCTCTTCTAGCCTTGGTTCCCTAGTTGGTTCTTCTAGTTGGTTCCCTAACAAAGGGCTGATATGCTCTAGTATGGGAAAATGCCACCCACAACGTGTTTTGTGTTGCTTCACTAGATGGCTTTCTAAGTTTAGATTGTCATTAATGATCTGAGAGATGTCAAACTCTCCGTAACTTCTGTAGGCAAAAGTTTGTTTTAAATGCTTAACATTTAACCAAGATGAGGCAAAAGTTTACTTTTCAAGGTTTATTCATTTGGAATTTTTACTTTTAGTACCAAAAGTAAATAACCCTGCTGACATGATGAATAAACTGATTTTGTTCGCTGATGCCTCTGTTTGTCTCACCCAGCCACAGCATATTGTTAGATAAGTCCTTTTCAACAATGACTTGAATGTAGTGTTTTTTTTCCTGGATTCTGTCTTGTGATGAGGAAAAAATAATTCTGTTCTGCATGCTATAGTAGTTCTTGCCTCAAAATTTGACTTTTATAGGGTCATCTCTTGGTATTAACCATGCCAATACTCACCCTATCATAGATAGTCAAATCTATGGAGAAACATAATTTTAAGCAGTTGCCTGCAGTGACTGAATGATTCATATTATTTTCTTCTTGTCCTAGCACTGCCTTCAGTGCCTGGTGAATGCTCTCGTTTCCCCCCTGTAGTAGACTGCTCTGAGGACAGAGGGAAGATCTAACTTTGATTCCTTAAATTCTGTTTAATTATGTCAACAGCTAGATCTGCCATCTTCTGTGAATTATATGACAGAAACAGACTTGCCATGGTGTTCCGTTTGGATGAAGTTCATGCTGCTGTGGCTGGTCACTGTTTTGCATTGCAGCGTGGAAATGTATGAAGTCTGTGGCACCAGAAGTGGTTTCAGGTGCTATATGTTCCAGAAAACAACTCTTGCATAATCTGAGGTTGTGCTAGCTCAAAGAGATAATCTGGTTCAAGTCCCACAGTCTGCTTTTTAGAAACTGCCTTGGATTTAAGAGACCCACTTGATTATCATATAGAGACTGTTGATTTTCTTGTCAAATAATTGCCAAGACTTGGGCATTGCAATTGATTCCAATATTTGGAGCAGTATATTTATAGACAAATACTTCTAAAAAATTGATTAAATTGTGATGTTTTTACATGCACTTTATAGCAGTTTTTACAGATCTTGCTTAAAATGTCATGTAGTACATTAAAAAGTAAGAGAAGAGTAAGCTTGCATATAAAACAAGTGAGGATGCAGTTAAGACACAGCAGCACTGCCAGATTCCATTATGTGCTACTTTTCCTGTAGATACAGCCATCTGTTTGTATTTGTTTGAGTAGTTTTGGGCTACTGTCAGGTTTGCTTTACTAAAAGCATGCCTTTTGCTGAGGATATTGTCTCATGAACACTTCCTTTTTCTGTAAGATGGCCTCTACTAGAACAATATTTTCAGTAATCTTTTTTTATCTTGGAGAAAAAAATGTCCAATTCATTTTTCTAGAAAAAAAACAGGAAGCTGTAAAGAAGACAGGCTGAAAAGAAATGCATACTATTACTTACAGCTTAGTTTATAAGAGTATGAAGCAAATGAAGTAACTCTTTCTTAGGTACTGAGGCAATAGTACAGTTTTACTGTTTTCCTCGTATTATCTGAACTTCATGTGAAGAATAATTTAACATGAGCTTGTTAAAAACAAAAAAAACCCCAAAATTAAAAAAGACAAAACAAAAAAACCTCCATCTACACATATGAAAACCTCAAATCAGCTTTAGTACAGCAGCAGGTTTTTTGGCAACATCCAGTCTGTGAACCTTTGTGGGCTGTGTTATCTGTCACAATGTTCAGTACTACTGCTGCACTATGGCTGGTATAGATTCTGACTATGACTAAGTGCTTTGAAAGCAAGAGAAAAGACCAAATTGGGAAATCTGAGTTGGAAGTTCTTTCTGACCTGATACAGACATGACATTTGTCCTGACTTTGTTGTGAATGTCAGTGTTGCAGGTTGCCTTTTCAAATGATGGAAGAAGGGAAAGGTTTTCTATTGAGACAGTGTCCAGCCTTTTTACAAAAAAACCAAAGTTGCAAAGGCTGCTTTTGGTGTTTTACATTAGGGCTTCTGAGACAAAGCTATGCCAGTCTTTAATCAATAGATGAAATTTTACACAAACCACAGCCTTTTTTTTTTTTTTTTTTTAGAAAGAAGGAAAAAAGTTAACTGCTGAGAGATTGCAGTTTACAAATGACTCATTCTTTTCAGTCATTTGAATGAGTATTTCTTTGGTAGTGTAGTTCCAGATGCAATATGCAAGAATCTTGACCTGCTGGATCTAAATAAATCCTACAAACTCTTCCCTTATACTAGATTCTCATTTTTTGCAAACATTTATTTGTTTTCAACTTAGAATGCTGTTAAGATCACATCAATGTAAAGCATTTAAATACAGGCATTTCAAAATAAAGATAAAAAACTTACTGATTTTGTTTTGTTCCAAGATATTTGGCGTTTACATGGCAAAGTTTTGCTTTTATGAATGTTAAAGAAATATGCAATGCAAACCATGTGTAGGTTTATTTAATAGTCTGGTGAGTTGCTCTGAAAGGCAGATGATATGCATGAGTTTTATTCCAGAAAAGGGCTTTTATGAAAAAAAATGCCTGTGTGTTTCAATGCAATCTGCATGTACAAAGTAGGCAATGGAAGTACCATTTTTCACTATTTGATATAGATCTTTGTCTTTAATTCATATGCTTGGAATTAAAAAAAAGTTGTAATGAAGATTAATAGCAAACATTTTAAATAAGCATAAGAAGTTGATGATAAGATTGTCTTTTAATATACTTTGTAGTTGACCGTTAGTCCAATGCAAAAAAAAAATCTAATATGTTTTATCATATTGGTTTCTAGTGGTTGAAACAGGACTGAGAACTAGCTGGTCAGTGTTCCACTATAGTCCACCACTGCATGATGATGCAATACAGCATGTGGTCTCTATTTCCATACAGACAAAAGTAAGCCAGTGCTACGTAATATAGGGGATAATTAATTAATTTCCATATCTGCTAGAGAATACTCTCCAGCTCTTCCTGTGGGAAAAGGGTTTTTTGTTGCAGGAGTTTGGCCCAGCTCCTCCCTTTCTTTCCCCGCTCCTTTCTGATAGTGCCAGGTGAGACTGTGGAAGTGGGTTTGATTCTGGTGAACAGGCATAGTAGTATGCATGAAACAGAGTACTGACTTATGTACATCACAGTTGCCAAGAAGAAAGGGATCTGTATTGAACAAGATATAGAGAGAACACTGTATATTATCACAAATGTGTCCTTTAGAAGATCTGTAAAAATCAGTTGTTTGGGAATAACCACCATTATTTCTCTGACCACAGAGTTGTAACTGCATGGTTGGA
This sequence comes from Coracopsis vasa, assembly GCA_026283785.1. Classification (NCBI taxonomy): domain Eukaryota; kingdom Metazoa; phylum Chordata; class Aves; order Psittaciformes; family Psittacidae; genus Coracopsis; species Coracopsis vasa. The sequence continues at coordinate 9,512 of JANHGB010032760.1, read as the reverse complement.
CTGAAATTCAAAGTGTTTTCTTTCTGCTGAAGATGCCATTTTCTTGCTGGCGTTTTGTAGTTGGATGCTTCTCCTAGAACTAGTCCTTGAAGCTGATGTGCCTCAGCAAGGCATACATAAGTTCCCATCCCCTTAGGCAGTGCTTCCTGCTCTGTGGAGTTAGCAAGCTAGCTGGCTGCTGTGAAATACAGTAGTAAACGGGTTTTGCAGTCATGCCCGTGAAGAACTCACTGAAGTTTAATTTTCCTTGCTACAAGGTGTAGTGAAAAACTCTTGCTGATCTTCAGCTGATTACACTGTGAAGATGCTCACTGGCCTTTTGAGCTTTTTTTGATAAACTGGATTGATAACAACTCGCTTTAGAAATAGAAGCCAGTAATGCGTGCTACATGAAAAAAGGGTCAGGGGGACTTGAAACTTGTGTGTAGCTTGCAAGCAATTTAGTGCCTGAACAATTATGACTTCTCAACCCATTTCCCCCCCTTCCCCATTTTGTCATTAATGTTTATGGTAACCAGACCCGTTAACCTAATTTTTTCTGTGAAACATCCTGCTGCCTTATTAGGTCCAGTTTTTGTTTCCTTGCACAACCTTTATTTTGACAGCTAAAGCTATCTTTAGTTATGGTTTTGCATATTATTTCCCTGGCTTGTTGACTCTTTCACTACACAGTCTGAGAAGTTCACAGTTAGTAAACATATAAGTGCTTTACTTCATCTCCTTTCTTGTATTCTCATACCTTACTGACTGCACACTATGAACTTGTTCTGAAGACAGAGACACTTCCTTTTCATTGGAGTTTGTGATGCTCTTTGGTGGGCTGTACCAGTCCTGTGAATAGCCTTGTAATTTCTCTGATCTCTGTAGTCCTTCTCCTAATTAGGAGAGACTGCCTATGAAACAACTGGTGGATCTGTAGTTTCCTTGCAGCTTAGAGGTTCCAAATGTGTGTCTCTAGTAAAATAAAAAAGAAATCTGTAATCTATCTGTGTGATTAGTGGCCATAGTCACTTTAGGCAACTGTATACCTAAAAATTCCTAATTTAAGGTAACATTTAATTGTGGGTGAAAAAAATGTCTTGTAAATTACAGGCACAAAATAGTGGTTTATTTTTCAGCTGAGTCAAAGCCAAGCTCTGTAACTGAGTTACCTGCAGACCTCTAAGTCTAGGGGTTCCCAGCAGAAGTTGTTACATGTAATGTTTACTTCACGCTGAATTTGAAGAAGCCTGTTTTGGGTTTTTTCTCCGTGTGTTCTCCCTGTCTGTTTTTAATGATGTCAGTAAGAAAATACTTCAAGTTTAATATCATGGGGTTTTCAGTTTAGGGTATTGTTGCAGTGTTTCCAGAGAGCATACAGAAAAGGTTGGGGGCAACAGTAATCATATGGAAATGCTAAGTTTGTCTCACGTCATTTATTGACAGTCATGTTTTAGAGTCTGGAAGTTCCGGAGAAGATTGATGGCTTCACACTTGCCCCAGGTCAGGAGTTTGTGGCAGCAGAAAGCAATCAGAGGCCATGAGATAAAAACAAAACCAAAAAAACCCCATAATTCTGATTTCTTTCCTGTGCTTGTCTGGTTTTATTTACATGCTTTATGTCAACAGATCCATACATAAGATAGTGTAATAAGATGCAGACTAATGGGGATTAGTGTTAAGTACTCACAGGTACTGACTTCAATAAAAATAATACCACAATAATACCCTTGGTCATGGAAGATCCTGTGATATTGGGAAGTCAAAATAAGCATGCACAGTCAGTTGAACTCCATAGATGAGTGGAACAAGAGCAGTTTTTAAAAGTGAAGTGTAGAAGGTATTTTTCCCCCCTCCTTTTCAGTGGTTCCATTGGCAGTGGTCTACAGGCTGCCCCTCAGGTTACTCAACCTCTTGCTCAACTGTTACTCAGTTCTGTCTCAGGTAGGAGCAGAGAGCTCTTATGCTAGGTCTTCATTCCTTCTGCTGATTTTACTAATGGAGACAAGGAGCTGATAAACAGCCAGACACTGAAGTGGCCTCTTGATCTGGCATGACCCCTGATGCAGAGCTGGTTGATGAGACAAGGAAAAGAGCTCCATTTGATTCCCTGCGCTTGCTTCACTACATGCAAGAATAAAGACAACTACACAAAGCTATCTGTGTCACAGACAGTAATGTCAGTACCCTCTGACTTCATCTCTGTTGGGTTGTGGCTTTAGGGGCGAATATCCGATGTTCATCTTGGGTCACAATTCTGTTGTACTCAAAGAAAAAGGCTGGTGTTGCTTTGGCTGGTAGAAGCTGAACTGAAAACAAAAATACAGAATGACTGCTTTTACTTCTCAGGTAATAAGCTGATTACTTTAATTATTGTAAATTATGAAAGTGCCAACATATGGTTAAATTATACCAGGTAAATTTTTAAATAGGACTGCTTTATTCATCTCTGAACTCAGTATGCCAGTAAAACATCACAAATCTTCATTAAGATGACAGAGTTCCTTGTGTGTCATATCTTAATTTGCATTCTCACAGTTTCTTTGGCCATCTAGTACTTTATTTTTGGTCAAGGATTCATTTTCATTTACTATGTCATTGAATTTGGCTATTACAAATTCTCTTCTTTCTTTGGTTTTTTTTTTCTTTTTTTTTTTTTTTTTTTAAGACCATGAAGGGTTTTAAGGCTTTGAGCTTAATAAAATACAGTCTATCAAAAATATTTACAATGTGAAATTGTAAAGGAGGGCAGCAAAGATGGTGAAAGGAGTAGAGAGCAGGACTTGTGAAGAGCAACTGAGGGACTAGTTTGTGCAACTTGGAGGAAACTAAGGTGTGTGACCTTATGGCTGTCTACAGCTTCCTTGTGGAACAAGCAGAGATGAAGGTGCTGGTCTCTTCTCTCAGGTGTCTGGTGATAGGATGCAAGGGGATGGGTTAAAGCTGTGTCAGGGAAAGTTCAAATTGGATGTTAGGAAAAACTTCTTCACTGAGAGGGTGGTCAAACCATGTTTGGAACGAGGTGCCTAGGGAAGTGGTCATGGTTCCAAGCCTACAGTTGTTGAAGAAGCATTTGGTCGACCCTCAGACACTTGGTTTAACTTTTAGGTTGCTCTCTGTGGCATCAGGAGTTGGATGTGATCCTTGTGGGTCCCTTCCAACTCAGGGTATTTTATGGTTCTATGAAATAATTCTGTATTTATTTAATAAGAAGTCCAGTTGAAATACAGGGAAGCTTTTTCAGGTAAGAAGACAGTGTAAAATACTCTATTCCTACTGGATTTTAAGGATCAGATTTTAGATACCAGATTTTAAATGGTTTATTAGGAAATTTTACAGTATACTATGACACTGACTGCTAAACATTTTTTTAAATCAGTATCAGCATTTTTGTAGCTATGGCATAGCATTCTAATATTAAACAAAATAGTCACACCTTTTCTGAGCGTACCAAGCCTCTTTCTTTTCCTCCCACCCCAAAATGATATTTGTTAGCCAAGTTTAATGTGTAGGTTAAATATTACCTGGTCAGTTACTCTGTTTTGCATTAGTAGGCTTAGGGACTACCTCTAAACTGTGCTAGATAATACATGCTGCCATAATAGCACAGCACAGTATATTCTTTTGAAATGTACACAACTTCTCATACTTGTACCAGTAATCCTTCAAAAAAGTGTGCATTTGTACTTCTAAGTGAACAGAGCACCCCATTGTAAATCAGTGACATTTACACTGTTAAGTGTCTGATATTTTTACACATTATTCTCAGCTTAAGGGAAGTCTTGTTTGTCCACATTTGTACTTAAATTTTAAAAGGACAGATTTCCTTTCAAATAGACTGTGTTTGATCGGGGTATTACTACAGTATCAGAATTGACAGCAGTTCCATCTGTTTGGCTAAATCTTATTTGAAATTCTGGTCTAATTTTAAAATTCTCAAAGTAAGTACAGATAGCCCCAGTGTAGAACTGTCACCCTTCCTGAGCTGAGGTCAACTGTCAGCTACCAGACATTGTTTCTTTATTTTGAAAAGGTTTTGTTTGGGCAAAGACTCGGTCCTTTAACCAGATCCTGCTTTTCATCTGTTTTTCATGGCAGATGATCACATTTCCCAACCATTTGCAAACAGTGACTGTCTGGCAGGATTTCCTGGATACACAGTGGTTTGAGATTGTAAAAGGCCAGCTTTCTGAACTGTAGTGATTAGTATGGTTATTTGTACTGCCTTTTTTTCCATGGGAACTAATCAGCTCATCATATGGACAGTAGATATAAGGTCCAAGAAAAATTCATCTGTTAAGTAATCAACCTGCACAATGAATCACAAAGAAAAAAAAAATCAATATAGGACACTTCATGACCTTTGTGTACTGAAACTGAGGAGCTAGAACCAGTATTTCAGGAGTCAAAGTTTTGTAAGAAACTCCTGAATCCCCTTTTGTCTAGTGGAGTTGAAGTACTGAGGACCTTGAAACACATAACCAGTGAGTTAAAGTTCTCTGAGCAGAAGGCAGTGGATAACCAGTGCTGACTGTGAAAAGAGCCATGTCTTCATTAACATATTTTATATTCTAAGTTGGCCTTCAAAATTAAAACCAAGACGGTAATAAAAACATGTAAACCTACAGATGCCATGAGAAATTCGTTTGATGTTGATTTGTTTCCTATGAGTCAATTCACTGGAAAAAGTGGTGGGATTTTCTTGTGTGTATATGCTGTGTAAGAGATTGAACCCTTTGATATTTTCCCATGTTCTGAGGAGCCCCCTAAACACGTAACATGGAATAAGAGAGATGTTGATGATGAGAGGGTTTTGTCATTATTTGCACAGAATCCATGGGATATTTAATACAGTCCTGAAAGTGATGGTGTTTTTTGAATATCAGGAGGGCTAATGGAGTTCTTAATCATACAGGGAAGAGCTATCCTCCATTTTCCTTAGCACACATTAGTTGATTTTGGTTGACCGCTTTCCTTTTCCTCACCTTGTGAGGACTTAATGAAGAGAGCAACATTCCGTTATACCTTCTATCTGTTAAAACTATATTTATCTTGAAACATTGTTTGCCCTTACTGTATTCTTAGTAGTTACAAAAATGAAGGAAGTAAGACGAAGTCCTGATCCATTCAAGTTTATTGGTGTCTCAGACTTAGTTTAAATGAAGCAGATTTTCTCAGATTGAATTTACTTTACAGAGGAAATATCAAAGGCATCCTGATATCCTCTTTCTCTGCCCATGTTGTCCAGAGGCTGAGTTTTTTCAACTGTGTGAACAAGATCTAAAAGTTTTGGATTTGTAGGGTTGGGGTGAAGGGAGCTCAAGCTGGTTAGTTGGCTGGTTTTTAAATATGCATGGAGCCTCCACCCTCTGACAATGATTGTCTGCAAGAATGTCATCTGTGTGTAGTTACCACTGACTAATTAGTACAGACCCTGGTGTGGGAGGGCAGAGTTCTTCAACCTCGTGAAAACACTTGTGCAGTACAACTCTTACAAGTAACCACCTGTCTGCTTCCTTATGTACGTATTACACAGTATAAAAAATTTAGAAATGTTTACTTAACTTCAGACACATAGGTTTGAAAGAGTGCTTATTATGAGTCTGTGATTATTCTATACCATGTGACACTGAAAGAAGAGCAGGGACTTGAAAAAACAGTTTGGTGGTTAGATAAAAAAGAATCTGTGCTTCATGCTGCTTATCTTTCTTATTTCTCTAAGCAATTCCATACTTCTTGTACAAGCATCACTTCTAGTGAAATCGGTAGAAGATTTGCTTCCACAAGCAGCAGACAATCTTGTAACACAGCTGTAAGCAGCCCTTTTTTCAATGTATCCTTCTGTCATTAAATAAATACGAAAAATAAGTGTGCATTGCATCACTGGCAAGTTGATAAAACTTCAGCACAGTTAACAGTCACAAAGTTGTTCCTGACAATTTTTCAACACAACATCATTTTCTAAAATACTGAGAGATTTGAGGGGCTTGAAATTTGAAATAATACTAGCTACCTCATAGCCACTGCTGTGGTGAGTAAATATACATCCACAGTAATCTTATTCACCCAAGTAGTTATGTCTGTGATATAATGAATGAAGCTTGTTGTTTAAACATTATTTTTAGTTGCTTATGTTGTAACTAAATCATTGGAGAAAATGCTTTTGTCAGAGGAATTTTGGCAAACTAGTTGAAGTTTTATTGACAAGATGTGAATCTTGGTCTGAACAATTAGGAATTTGGGGCTTTGAGGAAAAAAAAAAGATATTTTAGGATCTAGTTTGGCTCTGCATGTTGATTGTGCTGTAGCCACTGGCATTTGTATTAAAACATAAAGATTGCAGATTGCTGCTTGTAAATTTCAGAAAGCAGAAGCTATTTGACTTTCTTGGAGCTTAATAAATGACCTGAAAGCTGAGGTTGTGAGAATGATCACTGCTTTGCACAAGTGTGTGTGTTTTCAGCCAGAGTGCTCAGTTTCCAGTTGAAGGAGAATTGTCTGTTTGGGAAATATATTCTGCAAGCCAATTCATGTTATTGTTTGGAAACTCTGACCAAGCAGAACTGGAAAAAGAGAGCTTGTCATAGGAAAAAGTTAGAACAACTGCTGTGCATTTGTGGGAAGAAATTCTAGAGCCTGTGGTAACACCATTTTGTTGTCTTTTTAAGAAATACTAGTCCCTGTATGATATCAAAGCCAGCAGGTAAACAGGAGTGCAGAGATGCCTACTTTTGGAGTGGAAAATAATTTATTTCTGCAACAAAAACCTTTCACAAAAGTGTGATTGGATATACTGCAATGATCTGAAGCTCTTGACAGTTATTCTTCAAATCACAAAGAGAACAGTACATCATGATTAGTTAAATAGCACAAGTAGAGTTTTATTGGCATCATGGTTATGAGTTCAACCCTATTGATTGTCTGATCAAAAGGGCACCAGTACTAGACATAAAATCCCCCCCTTTTTTTTTTTATGCACATACAAAATGTACAGTGCTCAGGAAACAACATTCCTGGTGATATTCTGACAGACTCTGAAAGCAAAATATGAAGTTAAAATCTAGACTGCAGAAGAGAATTCTGGGACCAAAGTTGTCTGTATCATACATTTCTCTGCCTCTGGCCAATGCAGTGGGGTACAACTTTAAAAGAGAATTTTCCTGTAACTTCACAGGGATTTTATGCCCTATTTTGTTAAAAATCCTCCCCTTGCCTGGGCAGGATTTTGATTTATTTCCCTATAAGGGGATTCTGCATAATTGAAGGAGGGTTTCTTGTTTGTTTGTTTTTACTGGAATGCAGAATATGTTAAAATAATAATAGCTTGTCTAGAAATGCCAGCTTGGTAGTAAAAGACTATTTATTAGATTGGGCTGCTCCTCCTTTTCTTGTTGCAAGACAGCACCATGTTGTATTTTATGTGTGTAATCCCTGATTGTTCATAAATATGATCACTTTTGATACAGCTTTTATATTGGTGAATAAAGGCATTCATAACAAAACCTCATTATAGCCCTCCAGCTCAAGTGAGGACAGTTAATTATTTTTCATTTGGTAACCTATATAACAATATAACTTCATGAATCAGAAAATGTCATGCATCTCTCTCTCACAAAGGAGTATTTTGTCTTCACATGATTACATTTTCCCAAAAAATAAGATAAACGTGGTTTTAATAGAATCATTAATATATCTCTTTAAATATGAGTGCTACAAGCACTCATCAAGTAAACAAATGCATTAATGCCATTATATATTGTATACATTAAAAAATCCCAGAAGAATGTTCTATATAATAGTTTCATTCAGTACCTTTTTTCCTTTCTCTCGAGAATTGGGATTTCATCCAAATTCTAAAGGTTAAGTTGTCAATAGAACTCAAAGGGTGTTTTGTTTCCATTTGTATAACTAGTTTAATGTTTTTTAAGTCTTCCGCGTATATGAACAATGGAATCAGTCAGTTACAGGGAAGCTTAGTGGGACATTCTTAAAAGTTCTCTTCACAGTAGCAAATAATGCTGAAAGTAATTCAGGAAAAGAGCAACTCTTTTCACTGAAGAAGTTATTTTAATTAGTACTTAGCATAGGATAATAAATGTTCAGATACTTATGTAATGTTCCAGCTTCAAGATTAGAAATTATGATGCAGTGGGAGAACAAAGTCCATGGTTCAATCAGTTTAATAATTACATTGTGTCTCCTTGTTAAAGCTTCGTGAAATTTTCATGAAACATTATTGGTGTCTGAAAAAGGAAGTGCCATGAATTTTATGAGCTAAACCTGCAGGCTGAAATACTGTAGACTGTCACTTGAACCTACTGCAGTAGTGAATAGTTGAACTGTTAAATGTTAGTTATTAATTTCTGTACTTTCAAAGGAGAAGTGATTTGGATACTGGGGTTTGTTTGTGTGCTTTTAGTGATGTAATGAGTGATAAAATCTTACTCTTTTCAGCTGTTGACATGAACAATATAAATGAAATCAACAGCATGCAGCTTTAGCTCTTTTGCCTACGAGGTATTTTCTCTTAATACATATATTTTTTATAAAATATTACTAAATATTTTTATAATTTTGCCTTTGAGAAAGGCAGACTTTTTTGCTTTCCCAATTAACAGTGAATAATGTCAGCAGATAACTAAAATGCCAAAGCTAGAAAATAATACTTAACAGCTGTTCTGGCTGCGTACCACCAGTTGGTTCCAGGATCTCAGTAGGGGCCACCCGGAGTGCTTTGCAGCAGCTGTAAACATGGACTGGCTGTACTGGCTTAGTCCTGAGTGCCAGTATGTGTTTGGAGAGTGTCCTAAGAATAGGCAAATGTCTACCCTTTAAGAGAGGGAAGTTGTACAAGTTCATACTAAAAATCTAGTAAAGCGCATGTTTGTTGATGTCTGGTTCTGGTATAAAATGAAAATATCAGGGTAGATTTCCATTAATCTTTACCATTCTTCCCTCCTCTGTCAGAAATCACTTGTTATTTCTCACATATTTTCTTAGAGGAGATGGAACCCATCTAAAAATAAATGTACATTCCTTTTGTGTGTATGAGAAGGTGATAGAATTCCTTGAGTTACCTTGAAGAGGACCAGACCTATCAATTTTTTGTTATATGATGTTGGAAAATGAGAGGGTAATGGAGAAATACTTGTTCTGCAGATAATATTCATTTTAATGTGGTTGTTACAGGTGATAAATCTACAAGAGAAGGATGTGATAAATGTCTGTGGGGAATGCCATTTTTACCCATTGTTTGCTAAAAATATTTTTGGGAATTACTGTTTCTTCACAAGACAGCCTAAAGAAAGTCTTCATCTTCTGTCCATCTTAGTGCTTGCTGTATGAAAATTGGTTTTTATCTCTATTTAACTGCTTGAAAGGGTGTATGTGTTTGAAAGAGGCCCCTGACCTATACTAATACCACCCACCCCCAGCCCCACCCAGGTACCACCAGTACGGACCAGTACGGACCAGTGCCCTCCCAGTAGGGACCAGTAACCCCCAGGGACTCCCCCCAGTCCCTCCCAGTATAT
>JANHGB010032758.1:0-11848 GCA_026283785.1 Coracopsis vasa | reverse complement strand
CAGCTTGCTCCAAGCCCCTGTGTCCAACCTGGCCTTGAACACTGCCAGGGATGGGGTAGCCACAGCTTCTCTGGGCACCCTGTGCCAGTGCCTCAGCACCCTCACAGGGAAGAACTTCTTCCTTATGTCTAATCTCAATCTCCCTTCTATCACTTTAAAGCCATTCCACCTTGTCCTATCTCTACATGCCCTTGTCAAAAGCTCCTCTCTAGCTTTGACAAGAGCAAGATTTACTTTCTCCCATCTTTGGCACGGCTGCCAACTGCCAGGTCTGGCCTCAGACTTCCAGGCTGACTCTAGCCAAAATCCCTGTGAATAACCAGAAAAGGGGAGTGAGATTTGTCATCTGTACAGAGTTGGGCACAGCGGGAGCCTGTAATCCAACCCCAGGGGCTGCAGGCAGTGGTGCCAGTGTCAAGGTTGGGTTTGATGTTCAAACAGCAGCCTATGACTCCTGGGAGCCTTACTGCAGAGCAATCTGGCCACATTCTCAGGGATGCTCACGTGTATTTTTAGAGCCATATATTGCAAAATGTGCAAATTTATTAGAGCTTGTTAATTAAAATTACTGTGGTAAGTGCTTGTTACTATATCTGACCAGAAAGCTTCCACAGATAGCTAAAAAAAACCCCACCAAAACCCATGTTAGAATGAGTACAGGTTAGTGACTAAAATGCAGTATCTAAAAACAGTTGCACTGCAAATAAATACACGTATTTATCTGGTGGAATGTCTGCTTTTTTCTGCCTTTCATTTTATGGGTTTCTTTAAAGATTTTATGGTTTCTTTTTTGTCATATATGTTTTTTGTTCATATGTCCAGAATCCATTTTTGTTTCCATGATATTGATCCCAATGTATAGCACACAGCATTGATTTCTGCTTGTTTGTAATACATCCATATTAGCAATGTCATCCACATCTGGCAACAGTGAGAACCTGGCTGGCTGTGGTCTGCAGAAGGGTAGGAGTGACTTTCTAGAATCAAATCTAGGTGTAGGAAGGAATACAGGGTGTAGGGTAGGAAGTAGCTCGTGAGCACACAGTGTTGTAAGTGGAAATATCACAACTGATTTCTGAATAGGTCCAAGTGGAAAACAAAAGTTAGTGGAAATTTTAAACTGAGAAGAGTAAGGAAGAGAATGCAAATGGGTAAGACTATCAGGACAAAGAAAGGGCATTTCAGAAGAAGCTTAGGAAACTAAAGAAGGCATAAAGAGGCCAAAGGATCCTCCCTCCAGCATCCTCCCAGCCCACGGATGTTTCTGTGTTCTTAACTCTTCTCTGCAGCAGGGTACGTGGGTTTTTAAGATGTGGTCCAGACCCCGTTGCTTGGCCATGACCCATGACCAGACTAAGAGGCAAGTTGTGCTTTCAACCACAAAATCCTGCTTCTGCTGGCATGGCTGGGCTGGGCTTATCGTTCCTGTGATTGGCCTTCAGCTGTAGCTTGTAGAGCAGCTCAGGTCATTTTTAGCCTCACAATTAATAAGGGTGGCTTAATTCCCTTTACCTTCTAGTCACTGGCTATTTTCACAATTTCTCTTCTGACAGAAGAGCTGTTTGTAGACACTTGCCTGTAATAAGTTGGTTTGACAGGCTGCACACAAGTTATCATCTTCCTTACAAGCCAAACCCCACAGGCATCAGGCTGGCAGAGCTGTAGCTGCTCATTTACCTTCATGAGAATTTGTACAACACTCACAGTTTTCTTTTTCTGAAATTTGTCCAGTGTTTTATGGGTTACTAAAAGTAACTCTAAAGGCTACAGCAGTTTTAGCCTCCACAGATACTGTGTAGCTGAAGGTTTGGCATTTTTTTAATGTGCTATTTCAGTTGTTACTGTTTTACCTTTGCTGCTGGCATGAGAAATATTTGGCCTTCACCCTGTTATAGCTCTGCATTTATCTGCATTTTTTTCTAAATAGTGAGCAAATATAATTATTCTCCCCGTTGTGTTATCCTTGGCACTTATGCTAATTCTTCATAGAAATTGCTCCATGTAATTGCGTAGGTTCTCTTCAGGATGCTGAAGTTTTTCCTTCTCCTTGTCTTTTTTGCTTCTGGTTGCAGATTCTCCTTACTTTCGTCTGTGCTGAGGCAGGGGCCTGTCAGGGCTATGAAGAGTGTAAAAAGTATTCTTCAGAGGGTCTGTAGAAAGACTGCTTTGGAACATATGTTTTATTCTCCTTCTACAGAAAGTCCATAGTAATTATTAGTTTCAATAAGCAGACACATAGAAGAGACAAGTAAGGAGATTTCTCCCTACCAGCCTCGAGGAGGACTGGAGAAGATGGTTTTCTGAGGTCTCTCCTACCCTGAGGTAGTACTGCATTTTAAAACTAGCTTTAAAATCCATTCTGTCAAGAGGTTTTCAGTTCTGGAGCACAGAAATGTGATGCTGACAGGCTGCGTTGTTCACTGTGCGTGATACTCCTTGAGAGCTCCTCCAAAATGCAAAGTCCCCGAGCCAGCCCTCTTGTGTGACAGGAGGGAAAGGCTGCCTGTGCCCTGTGGAAAGCCCCTGGTGCTAAAGCAGGAAGAAGGGAGGTGCCTATTAACTTTTAAAGCATGCATTAAGTATTAAACAAGGGTTTACTGTTCTCATGGTGTCAGAAGTAAACACAAGCCCTCAACCAAAGCCTCCAGGACTGAATGACCGCAGAACTTGAGAGAAGTTTGGCTATAAATACTAATTCTGTGGTGAAGCTCAGCCCTGCTTAATGTGAGAAGTTGAGTGGATTGGTGCTGGCAAGCACAGGTAGCCCTGTGGTTCTTTCCAGGTGTTTATCTTGAAGCACTTGGACTTTTTTGATGAGCTTATGAGAAGTGTTTGTGATTGTGTCTATGGAGTGGAGGCCTGTCTTGTAGCTGTGTAGTGCTTAGAAATCCTTATTTCTTACAGTACCCAGACATGTGCCAGGCATTTTACAAGGCACTGCCTTCCCTGGAATGATGTACCACAACAGGAAGACAGGGTGGACAGGAGAGATACAATAAGAGAGTATCTGTCCGGTAGCCTGATAGGCTCACTAGAGCCCTGCATAGACATGTACACAGCAGGGAGTATGTTTTTGAAGAAACAAAATAAATTGCAGAGCCATGGGAGAGGGAGAAGAGGGGGGAGGAACGGAGGAGTGAGGGAAGAAAGCGCAAGACCCAACTGCAAGAGGAACAACATCTCTTTGAGGATGGTGTGTCTTATGCCTTTTGTGGGGTTTTCTAAGTTGCCTTCAGGCAGTTCAGGATGTGCAAGAGAAATCAGGAGATCAGAAGTGGCTGGATAAAAGTCTGTGCTCAGCCTCCTTCATCACTAAGCACAACTCTCCTTGTCTGAGATGAAAAACAAACACTGGGTGCACAACCTGCTGTTTACATGTCTGGTGGATCTGTTCACATGGGGCTCTTCTCGCAGCCAAGGAAAAGGCTTTGTTTTCGTGGTTTCTTGGTAAGGTTTCTTGTTACTTGCACAGAAAGGATAAATGTACAATCTAAGTAGGGCTGAGCAAATTACATGGAAGCATGAGCCTCGAAAGGCTGGATCGCAGATGCCAGATATCTCTTATGGCAGCACAGGGTTTCTGAGACAAATGCAGACCAGATCTGAACGAGGCAGGTGCTGTGGGTGCGGTGAGCCATCATGGGGTGCAGTACTGGGCCCTGCAGTGATGGCTGGATGCCTGTGTGTACTATCCTGGTCCCATCCTGGGGACGTGTTGTGTCTCGGAGCAAACAGATCAACTTACAATTGTTACAATACAACTGGAGGGGTTTAGAAATACTAATGATTTCTCACTGTAGTATTTAAAGCATGCACTTGATCCTTGTGTGGTAGTGTGTTTGTGAAAGCTCGCTGTGCATCCGGCACATAGCTTGTATTTTCTCAGGTGTCCAAGTGCTCTGTCAATGGGTAGAACTCCTGGAGCTGTGTGTTATAAATATACTCTCAAATTTAGAGCTGGTTATCAAAAAGAACTGGGGAAGAAGTTTAAATGTAGGCAGCACTCACTTTGGCTGTATCAGCTTTGTTTCAAAACTGAAGTCCATGACCTGAGAAGCATTTGCTATCACTGAGGGTTAGTGTTTCATAGCAGCCTTTCACTGTCAGATGGATTTTTAGTCTTTATTTGATGTTCTGATCATGTTCCCTGTTCATGCCATTTATCACGCTGTCTTTTGAAGAAGGAATCCCAATATTATGTGTATTTTTGGAGTTGAAAAAAATGGTTCATAGCTGGAAATGAGATGCTGATTTTGGTTTCTTATTCTCCTGTGGCACATAAGACAACTAGGTCTGAAGAGCCTTTCCTGGCATAAGCCTGGTGCAAGCAGCCTGCAGCCCCTTGGCATTCAGTGGGTGCCCAGCAGGTACAGCACAGGGCTTGTTTGTCAGAAGTGTTTGCTGTTAGCTGCCCACTTGGGAAGTCAACAGGTTGAAGCCTAGTAAGCACTGCTTTTTGGTGGTCATTTGATGGCAGACATAAATTTATGGAATATTACAGTGAACACAGGGGAAAAGCTGCATCAGAGTTTTCCGTAAACATATTTTTCAGCTGCAAATTGAACATTACAAATTTAATTGCAAATTAAACAATTTTTTGTGGCCAAAACCCAGAGTGTTGTTTTTTGGAAATGGTGCCAGGAGCTGTGGGTTGTTTCCGTTCTTGCTGGCCAGGCTGGAGCCCACTGTGTTGCAGGAGCAAGGAACATCCCTAGGCATGACCAAAACGCCACAGACAGGATGGTGGACACAAGGGAGTTGAACTATGGGACCCTACCACAGGCTGTTCAGATTGAAGTATTTCAGGTTCAGTCCTGCCTTGGAAAACAAGACTTTTGGCAAAATGCTTTACTCAAAAACCTTTTTCTAGCAATACAGGTTTATGTAGAAAATGCTTACCACCATTTCAGATTGCAAAACAATCTGCCAATCGCAATAATCCATAGTTGTTATTTAATAGAAGAGAATGGTCACACCAGCCACAGGCATCATACCACGGACTGTCTTTAATAGCAATAGTTAGTTGTGTTCTCTTAGCTATAAACTAAATAATTCTTCTTCATTGTGATAATGATTAGCAATAGGACAGATTTCAATTATGACAGCAAATCATTACAGAATATTAAGATAAAATCAAGCTAAAACGTGTTGTAAATAAGAATCCATAACTTAACAGAATTGCGTGGGTAATATGTTATTGAATTTTTCCCTTAGCCCCACGGCAAGAAAAAGAGGAATTTTACTAAATGTCTTTTTACATTTGCAAACTTAAAGTTCACATTGCTTTCTTCTTCTCTAATAAATTCAAGATGTCCATATTAGTTTAACTTGAAATTAATTTGGTTTATTGCTGAAACTGGAATTCCCCTGTGAACATCTGAGTGGATTAGATATATGTTGGTTATATTCTTCTGTGATTGTTTTTATTGATTTTTTTTTCCAAGTCAGTTTATGTAGGTTACTCCTCATTGCACAACTATATTGTGCTGTACTACCCTTGGCGTGTCAAGAAGGATGATATGTATTTGATTTACTTGGTTTCTCAAGAAGTTATTAATCATTTTTTAATACAGTATGCTAATCTGGAATCTAAAATAGATGGTGTTTTATACAGCTGCTGGTTTGCAGAAGACAGACACTGTAGCCCATTTTTTCCCTGTCCCCTTCCTAAAGTGCAGCAAAGAGGAGGTGTTCGTACACAGTTTCTGTTGCCTCTGTGGTACTGCTGCACAGCAAGAGGAGATGGGGCTGGCTGTGGGATCATAGGTGGCTCTTGGGTTATGTTCTCCAGTGAGGTTCAGCCCATGCTAGCAGGGGATTTGGAAAACTGGCCAGCATTCATCTCAGTAGAAAGAATTCCCATTTTGGTAGATAATGATTAAAGTAAGTAATGGTCAAGCTTTCTGGAGGGGAAAAAATAACTGTTAACTGTTATAAACATATCTTGTTGCTGAGGTGCTGAAATTCAGACCCACAGAAGCTGGATCAAGTATAGAACATTCTGCAGGAGTGACCCATCACAGTATTGCTTACTTAAACACAAGAAATACTGGAAGGAGTCAGCTGTTTCTCTGTGTTTAATTTAGATAATCCCTGTTTGTCTCCACTGTCTGAAATGATTTTGTTCCCAGGCATGTGCAATAGCTACATTATTTTTTTCCATCAGCTCATGACTCAGTAGCAAGAATTTTCTGATGGTATTTTCTGTCATCCCCACCCAGCAAAACTCCCTGCCTTGCTTCAGTACAGAAACAAATCAAATGGGTTTAATCACAATAGGGGCACACCTTGTATTCTGCAGAAGTCAGGCAGCTGCACATCTGGCACACAGCATGAGTCCATCCTCTTCAAACACAGGGTCAGCTTTTGGTTCGGGCTGCTTGAGGATGATGTCAGAAAAATTCATAGCTACTTGAGCAGATCAGTGATCCTAAGCATCTCCATCACAATAAATGACTGAAAGGGAGGGACACTGGGAAGAGACCTGCCCGAAAGTACAGTCAAATCCATTTTGCTAGGGAGAACAACCATTGGAAATGCAGATACTGTTTTCCTCCAAGTTGAAGGTCATTTTCACGCTGCATGGAGATTTTCAAAGCGCATCCATGTATAACCCATTGCCTGTTAGCATTCTGCTCTCACAACTGTGTAGTGATTGTCCTCTGCAAAGACTGCAACAGCAGTAACATAAACATGCTTAATGTGAATAGAGGCTAATTAAGAACAAATGTGCTGGTTGTGTTGGAAAGTTATTTATCACTAATTATGTATATCTGTGACTTGCCATATATACTCTTGTCCAAGCTGACTGTCTATAAAAAACAGTCCTACCTGTAGGTATGTGGACTGCCTTTCCTGAGGGGCAGTCAGGCCCTGCTGAGGAGGAGGAGGAAGAAGGAGGCAGGGGCTGTGGCTATGGCAGCCCAGCCCCTGGGTGGGAGCAGGAGTGTTTGCCAGAGGAATCCAGCGCTGCTGGGAGAGCTGGGGGGAGCTCCACTTATACCAAGAAGCCCTTTCAGAAACTTTCACGTACTTCAGCCTTGTAAAACCCCTGAGAAATGTGTGCAGATGTGCCTCAGCCCACCATGGATATCACTAAGTGATATCCCAGAGTGGCTGTGTTTTGAAATCATGGTACCTCAGTCATTTTCTCTCTGTGAGTCCTTTGCATAGCTGAGAAAGGGGGGTTTACTTGCAATAGGGCGATGCAGGAGAGTTTTACATGTGCCCACTTAGAATCATAGAATGGTTTGGGTTGGAAGGGACCTTAAGGCTCATTCAGTTCCAACCGCCTGCCATGGGCAGGGACACCTTCCACAAGACCAGGTTGCCCCAAGCCCTGTCCAGCCTGGCCTTGAACACTGCCAGGGATGGGGCAGCCACAGCTTCTCTGGGCACCCTGTGCCAGGGCCTCACCACCCTCATAGGGAAGAACTTCTTCCTCATGTCTAATGTAAATTTGCCCTCTGCCAGTTAAAGCCATTCCCCCTTGTCCTGTCCCCACAGGCCTTTGCCAAAAGTCCCTCCCCAGATTTCTTGTCGGCCCCCTTTAGGTACTGGAAGACTGCTATAAGGCCTGCCCTGGAGGGAGAGACCTTATTTTCTCCCACTGGAGGCTGAAAAAGGGAAGATCTTTGTTCTGCTTTTCCACCTCTGGTATAATCCCTAGGGAAAATGGAGGGAGTTTGGCATCTTGGCATTGCAGTTTGAGAACAGAAATACTTTACTGATTTCACAGGGCTTAACACCAGGAGTGCTTTAAATCAGAGTCAAGGCCAAAGGCTTTGTTGTTAAACCAACCAGGCTGCCAGCGCAGAGCACTCAAGGAAAACAAACAGTGCAGCCTCCACACATTACTAGAAAGGCATTTCCCTGCATCTCCCTGTCTGAAGGAAAGGGTCACAGGAGGGGACTTCAGGCCAGAAAAGCAGCTCACAAGAAACGTGCATTTCAGAAGGGGACTCGGAGTGGCCAACACTGTGGCACTGCACGCCCCAGCACCACAACTGCCCTCACCGGCAGCTCTTCCACCAGGAACACCGCAGCACCGAAAGGCCGAGAGGAGTCTGCAGGGATTTCACAGAGCTCAATGGAAAGCAAACACAAAACCCAACCGACCAAGCAGAATTTGCTCAACCCCTCACACGTGGCAGTGAACAGGGAACAACTGCACAGAAAGCAAGCGCCCAAAGCCTGCCTAACACGTGATCCCAGCTAACATCGTGCTAGAGACTGGGGCAAGCTTAAGGTGGAGTTATGTGGGCTTTCTCCAAACTATCCGCGGAGGGGGCCTGCTCTCAGTGGTGTTTGCTCCCTGCACCAACTCTGGCGTTAACTCCCAACTTCAGCGGGGACCTTGTGTATGCGTTGGATGGCCAAGGAGTTAGCTGGCCACAAGAGATATGTGGGATTTTCTCTACTGTACTTTTCAGTCAGCATTTTGCCCTCTTTCATACAGCCTAGTCACAGGGATCCAGTTCAGGCTTGTGACTTTCTAGTTCAAACGCAGACTGACTTTGGCTCACCCAGAGTCATACGGGATGCTGAAATGCCCCGTGAATGTTCAGCAATGGGTGTGGGGGATATCTGGAGCAAAGGATGATGTCAGGAGTCAGGATGCTGTTGGTGTAAGAGCAAACACGCTCTAAGGAAGTTCCAGCAGCCTCCTGCGGGGCAGCGTGTCTCCTCCTGCTACCTCGCCATGAATTCCTGCACTGTTTTGTAAGCTGCCCTGTGCAGCCCTTCCAGAAGTTGTCTGCAGATAGGTACCTCTCAGGCTAGTACTGGCTTAACCACAAGTAGCATCTATATAGCTGCTCTGGCTGAGGTTTTAGGAGGGGGATTTTGAAGTTGCACGTTATTAATGTCACTTCACCTACGAGGGAAACTGAGACACGGAGGCCTGAGGACACTGCTAAAGCCGATCCAAAGCTACAAGTGGCATCCAGCAGATCCAGTCACACAAATCCACAAAGCAGCTGCTCCCACCCTCTTTGCAGGTCTCTTCCCTGCAAAGACCCTCAGGGCAGTCATGCTGTGTGCTTTTAAGGAGCACAGTAAAGGGGGAAAGCAGCCTCCTTTCTTAGAGCCGGCTGCGCTCAGCCCTGCCCGGCGCTTCCCCCGCTAACAAAGCATTTCTCTTTTCCCTCCGGAGTGTTTTGCAACTGGAATGGAACGAGCGATCACGCTGCTTTTCAAACGCTGCCGCCTGAATTCTCACGCCTAGCAGTGCCCCACACGAGCACCCTTAACTTACAGGCACTCTTTAAACGCCGGCACAGACGATAACAAACCCTTGGGTTTCATTTAACTGCCGGTAGTGATGACTTGTACCCAGGGGCTCCCGTTGATCCAAGCTCCTCACAGGCACGAGGCTGGGTTGGAAGGATGTGTACACGTGAATTCTCAGAGGCAATCACTTTGCAGCAGTAACACGAGGACTCCAACCCTGATTTTAAGCAGGGATCGCTTAACAAAGAGCAGCCTCCTCGCTGCAGGCACGGAGCCGCGCTCCCGGGATAACAGCCAGCACAACGCTGCGCAGCAGCTAGAAGAGCTTACAGTGAGGATTTCCAGGATCACGCAGAAGCAAACAATCCCTAGCTCTTAAAATGACACACGTACTGCTTGCAGAGTACAGTACCAAGAGATGTCCCGGTGCTGGGAGCCGGCTGGGAAAGCTCCAGCCCCCCACAGCTGCTATTGATCTCCTTCGGCGCCCCCCCTCCATCATGTGATGGTCCTGCCCCAGTGATTTAAGCTGCGGGAGCTCGGCGCTGAGTCACTCCGTTTGTGGAGCGGGGGCTCGGGGGCGTCCTGCTTTGTGGGGCTGGTGCCTGCAGCATGGAGCAAGTGAGTGCCCTCTTCACGCTGGACCCGTGTGCTGAGCAGGGCTAGGGTTTGGCTGCCTGGGGGTTCGGGCTTGGTGCCAGAGGTAGGAGGAGAGAAGGGTTAGCTGAGGGGAAACGCTAGACTGATACATGGCTGTGGGAGGTATAGGTAGGGCTGAGCAGCTGTGTTTTATTCTCCTCCTGTTCTCTAGTGTGTTATCTAAGTGGGGAAGCTGTTCTAATGCATGTTTATATCCTTGAGTACTCTAAATGTTTGGGGCCACTTGCAACTCTACAGTTTGAATACCCTTTTTGGTTTTTTTTCTTTGAACTTTCTTTTTGCTTCTAGAAAAATGACTTTTGGGTAAAAGATGAAGCTACCTCAATGCAACAGCAGAGGAAAACAGTATATTCTAACCTATCCCTGCCTCCCTAACCTGCCTTTTGCTGTTGCCCCTGGACACTGAGGCTGTGTTTCAGGCTGTGCTCCAGTGCTGCACTAGAAATAGAGCCAGAAGGCAGTGTTGGTGCTGCAATGGTAAGAGGTTTAGTGACTGAAGGGATTCTGACCCTAGCAGTCTGTGTGTGTGCAGAGCAGGGAGGAGGCACGAGGACACAGGGCATGGGCCTGCGCAAGCCAGGCCAGAACAACAACATAATTCATTTGAAATTAGTTTCCCTGCCTCATCTGGTGCACAGTTAAGTGGAGCTCAACATTGTGGCACTTGGGCAAGAGCACAGGCAGCAAAGCATGATTCATGATTTGAGTTGTGCCTGACCTCAGCAGATAGCATCCCCCTGTTAGCTGAGGGAGGCTGGTGAAGTTAAGTAGTTTTTCGGGGGAGGAGAGGGGATATGTGGCTGGGGGAGTGACTGACCTGGTTCTGAGGCAAGTTTCTCTGCAATTCAGAGATTCCTGGAAGGCTGTTTTAGTTCACTGGGCTGCAGCCAGAAGTGGGGTCCGCTGACCTCTCTTTCTGTGTGTAGGCTGCTCTAGGTCAAGGCAAGGAACTTTTCTGGTGGCTCCTGTTCCTAGGGAAGGGAGAGATCTAGGGTTAAAAAAGCTTTGTAACTAACTTTAATCCTATGCTAATGGCTCTGGCCCCTTCTGTCTTGGAAGTGCAAGCTTGCTTGCAAGGATATCTTCTGTAGCAGCTGGTAAATCAGTGCCTGTACCTACTCCTGTTACACTGGCTTGAATCATCTCTTTGTCAGCTTGGGTTGCCTAATGGGGTGGGAGATCCCAGTGGGGGGGTGGCTGTGAACTGGGGCTCCTTGGCAGAGGGCTGAGATGGGCAGCTGCCCTGAATCAGCCCCTCTGCTCGCATGAAACCACAAGTACCTCTGGGTCTGCCAGAGCTGGTTGGTGCCATGGCCTGAACAGGGCTGGTGGGCCTGCCTTGGGACACAGTAATGCCTGTGCTTTGGCCCTGCAGGGACTGGTGGTTACTCAGCTGGACATCCAGCCTGGAGAGTGCATCAAAGTCAAAGGGAAGATCCTGTCTGATGCCAAAGGGTGAGTGAGATGGTGAATGGATCGATAAGGCACTGAGGGAAGCCTGAGCTCCTGCAGTGTTCAGCTCATCAGCACTGTGTAGCTGTGCGCTACCTCTCCGTTTCCCCAGGTTTGCTGTGAACGTGGGGAAGGACAGCAGCACCCTCCTGCTGCATTTCAACCCTCGCTTCGACTGTCACGGGGACGTCAACACCATCGTGTGCAATTCGAAGCAGGATGGCACGTGGGGTGAGGAGGACAGGAAGGCTGACTTTCCCTTCCAGCATGGGGACAAAACTGAGGTGAGGCCCCAGGGGTGTGTGCAAGGCCCTAGCCCACAGCATTAAAGGGCTAAGGGCACAGTTTTCCAGTGCTGCTTTGTACGTTTGTGGTGGAGAAAGAGCAGGCATGGAAAAGGGAATAAGCAACAGGAGAAGAGTCTCTCAGTAAAACCAACTGTCTAGACCTGCTCTTGTCAAGTCAATGCCCAACAGCTTGGAGGTATGAAGTGCTCCACTCCAGC
>JANHGB010032752.1:0-24820 GCA_026283785.1 Coracopsis vasa | reverse complement strand
GCGTAGTTTATATATTTTTGTGTAGCTTATTTCCCAACACCACCACACCCCCCCCGCCCCAATTCCAAGCACTTTGAATGCTTTGAAGGCTGTATGACAACCTGACACAGTGCTTTTGTAACGTGAAGTGAGGGTAAGTACGGCATGCACCAAGGTATGGGATGAGGGTGAGAAGGATGTCTGCAGGTGTCGAGCCTGCTGAGGTGTCCTCAGCCAACCCCAGAGGGTGGAGGGAATGCAAACCCTGCTTCTGGGGTAATGGTCCCTAGTGCTGCCTCTACGCTATACTTTGCCAGGGGTTAGACTGGAAGTTAAGCAGAGAATGCGCAGGATTTCCAGACTAACCTCCTGGGCTTGTTTTATTTAGGAGGATAGACGTAGCAGCTGTAGTACGCATTGCAATGTTTAATTTTCTGTAGCATGCTTTTGTGGTTTGTTTGGGTTTTTTTAACAGAGTATTTTCCTTGTGTGTTCTAGTATATTGAAAATGCAGGAAGCACAAATCAAGCGCAGGCTGACACATTTTAAAATATTAGTGTTTGCAAGGGCATCCTGGTCAAATCCTAATACAGGTAAATAACAGTTGTTTTTAGCCACCCTGTTCCCCAAATTTTGAGCTGAATAATTACAAACTTTCAGTTCAAATGTATCGTGTGATGATACAGGTTAATTAAAAGATAAACTCTCAAGAAAGAGATAAATTGTGGGCCTTCAATGCAATAGGAAATAGAAGGTGGAATGGTTTAGATGGGATATTTTATTTCATTTGGCATCACAAATGTGGAAATAGTATAAATGCAGAAATACGATAGTCAAGAGGGAGTTGTGGAGAGAAGGGTGGTCTGGTGGTGAATTTCTAGGTACATACATTGTCTTTTTTGACTGTTCCCACACTTAAATTGTAAATGCAAAACTTACTGCACTTTCCAGAACTGTTCATTAAAAAGCAGTACTGCCAAGTTCAAATGTTTTATTAAGTAAATGTTTGTTCCTATTCTTCATTAAGGTCCAAATCAGTAAAAATGGGTGCATGTTTGAAGGTATGTTTTACTTGTAATATTGTAATGGAAAAGTGCTGCCCTTCAGAAACCCACATCTTTGAATACAAATTGTGTAGTTCTGCTTATGTGCTTATTTATGAGCATGTGTACATACAGTAAATGCTCATGTAGATTTTGTGGATGCAGTGCTGATCTTGATGAAAAGTTGGCCCCAGATATGTCAGTTACAGAATGAATTAGTGGCTATTCAGCATTATGAGAAAGAAAAAAGAAAACTAAAAATGACCGCAGTTTTTGCAAGAACATTAATCACTGACCAAACTGAAAAAAAAAGGCAGTTTTTATGATAAAACAATATACAAAACTGGAGTTCTTGGTTAGAAATGCTTCTCTTACAGGCACAGCCCTTTCCTGACGAGATTTGTTTTGCAGAGAACTTCCCTTAGTCCTTTGGTGAAATTGTGTTCCCTGCTTTTTGTAATGGCTTGTTAGAGCACATGCAGCTCTGGAATGGAACAGAAGGCTTTTGAAACTTTCCTGCTCTCAAGAAATTTCCATAAAATGTACTGGCAACATGTCCCAACCCCTTTCTACACTTCTCCATAAAGCAAAGGATAAGCTGCTGGGGTTATTGGTTTCTATTTTAGGTGAAGTGGCAGGGTGGTGTAATGTGTTTCAGCTCTGGAGCTGACTGTGATTTTGATTTAAGATTTTTATTTTATCGAGCATGTATTTTTCTTTGTTTGTTTTTAGTAGCTTCCTTGTTAAACCCTCATGAATTATTGGTGGTTGGCTTTGCAACTTGACATTCTTATATGCACTCGTTATATACTCTGGCCTGTAGTTCAAATAATATTGGTTTCCATTGGACTCCATTCTTGTTTTTCTATGCAGGTCATTATCTGTTGGATCTTTGCCTCAGTTGTTGAAGAAACTGGAAAAAGTATAATGACTACTGCTAGAAACTGTAATAAATAAAAGAGCTTCGTAGGCACACAGTTGAATGCTACCCTGATGAATCAGGGGTGTTTCTTCTGCTACTGCAGATTTCCTGTCTCGTGAGCAGCCAGTCAGTTCAAATAGATGATTCATAAGCAGTCACTCATTTTCATGTTTCTTATTTTGTGGTATCCATCTTGAGAACCTCAGTCTGATTTGAAGAAATACAGAGCTTTTGCAAGTGTATGTGAAATCCATGTAGCACCCTTATTTTAAGCAGTGTCTGAAAAAAAACCCCATATGTTTCTGAGCAGTCAATGTAATTTGAGATACTTGTCATTAATATTTTCGTACCTCAATTTCCAATTGTGTGAAATAGAGGTTAATAGAAATATAACATTGGCAAAAGGGACTGTTTGAGTAAATTCTTTCTTGTTCGTGAAGAATTCG
Source organism: Coracopsis vasa (assembly GCA_026283785.1). Classification (NCBI taxonomy): domain Eukaryota; kingdom Metazoa; phylum Chordata; class Aves; order Psittaciformes; family Psittacidae; genus Coracopsis; species Coracopsis vasa. The sequence continues at coordinate 22,430 of JANHGB010032752.1, read as the reverse complement.
GATAGACACGTACATACTTTGGTCATGTTAGACAAGCCCATGAGTAGAATATCAATGAATTTGGATTATAACATGTAATAAATAAGCTATAGATGCATGCTATGAACTGTGAAAGCAGTATTGAACAACCTGTTAGTCAGCAAGCACCACAGGATATGTGCTGGACATGATGGGAGTCTTATAGGAAGACAGCAAGCCTTAGTTTAAAGGAGATCTAACCAGTAAGAAGGCAACCTGTTCTTGAAATATTATTTAGGTGATAGTTCAGTATAGTTTAATACTTTTATAAAAACTTTTAGCAGCCTTTTTTTTCAGTTACATCTTAGTATGTGATGGAAGCATATATTATTAGTATGCTTCCATCTATATAATACTATATAATTTGTTACTTCAGTTAAACCATCTTTCCGTCAATCCCAGTGACCAGTATCTCATACTGAGGGAAAAAGTGTAAAAAGGCTGTGAAGTTCTTGGTCTATTGTATAATACTGTATCTAAGATGATCAGTAATCTCTCTGATTCTTACTGAAGACTAGTTTGTAAAGTAAGACTAGTCTCTGATGTCAGTGGGAACGATTGCATGTAAAGTATTTGGTAATTCTTGAATTCTTCTCATTTTGGGTCCTTTGTGGTAAAAAAAAGAGGGGTAGACTCCATTTTCTGGATTCTTGTTATTGTCATGATGCTTGATCAAAGATTACCACTAAATAGTATAGACAGTTGTGTCACTGTTTGTACATGTGTATTTATACAGATTCATTTTCAACAGCTGCTGGGCTGCTCATCTGCTGACTGCACCTGATGTTACTTGCAAGTTTTCACAGTCATTTCTCAACAAACTCGATAGCCACAGCAACCAAGTGTCATTAGCAATGTTAGCTAATTCTGCCTCTTTCTCCAGGGCATTCATTACGACACACACTCCCAAACAGATCCTTGCAACATTTTATTGCTTAATTATGTTTCTTGGTTTTGATACAGAAAAATAAGAGATTTTCTGCTAGCTTAGGTCAATCCAAGCAGCAAGGTCTGGGCAATTGTACTGTGGTAGTAGCTTGACCGCCCTGACCATGGCATTGATAGACCAGAACGAAGCTCTACATATCTCTTAACTGCAGCACAAAGCCCTGCAATTTACTTAAGGTGCTGATGGAGGTAGGTTTACTCTCATGATGGACAGATGAGCCCTGCAAGTCTTGCCATGGTCACTTAAAGCATCATCACGCCCAGCATTACGCTGAGAGTCGCTCTGCCAGAATTAGGGTGGCCTGACATAGCCATCAGAAGAGACCATGTGCCCATCCTTCAGCTGCCACAGTTAGTGTCTCGCATTTAGCTCAAAGCCACCTTCAGCAGCAGAGCAAAAGGCAGTAGCTTTCCACTGGAGTAAAGGGCTGTGGGTATGAATTGCTTTTTGCCAGTTCCTCTCATCAGGAGTAATATGTGCGGGTGGTAACACTTTAAATCATCACAGCATTACTACAGAAGGATGTTTCTGGGAGTGTTAAAAGACTGGTCTATGCACTAGATCACCTCCAGTTTCAGGATATTTTCACTTCTGATGGCTTTGCTTTGGTGGCAGTGGCCTCTAGAACAACGGCAGAGCAGACAAGTCATAATTTACAGTACAGCAGCAAGGTCCAGCAAAGTACTCTCTAAAATGCCTTAAAATGAAGCCAGCATAATGCAGAACGTTGCAGCCAAGATCTCTGGGATCTTAGGGCCTGGGCTTAAAGCATACTAACATGCATTTTGGGGGGATTGTTTTGGTTGCATTGAACTTGTCTAAATTAATTGATTCTTTTTTCCTGCAAGGGAGGAGTTTTTGCCTGGAGACTGTAGAAAATGTGCACACTCTTCTGGAGATGGTCTTCCTAAATGTGCAATTACAAAAATGCCTTCCTTTACCTATTGATTTTAGGAGAAGAATGCACTTTCCGGTTTCCTTCCTTTTCCTTGATTGCTGCTTCTCCTTCACCATCTGCCCAACTGTCACCTTTCTGGGCTGGAAGTGCTACAGGATCTTCCTTCAGACCTCATCTGCTTCATTTTTAAGCATTTGCTGAAGTGGTTCAAGCAGTTCTTGGCAAGAGATTACTCCCCGACCGTGTGACTTGGTGGATTTGTGACACCTGTCTCTTGCTATTTCATCATGTGTTGCAAACTTTGTCATAGGAGAGTGGAATTGCTGGTGGGAAGTATGGGCTTCATTAATGAGTTCTGTTTCACAGCTAATCCATGTTTACTGATTGACGTGCATATGTATTTTGGTTTCACTTGTCCCGTCTTATATCTCTGTTGCTATTTTCTGTCACACTCCTACCTTTTGCATTTTATGTACAGATCCAGCTGGACTAGGAGTTAGCTGTTGCTGAAAGAGGCAGAGAAACTGTTTCTCCCCTGCCTCAGCTGTATAGCACATTCTTACCACTTCCCTCTTGTGTCACTCAGTTGTTTATTATCAAGTAATATGTAACAAAGAAACCAACTGATTTAATGTTATTGGATCTAAAATTAATCTCTGCATATTAATTATAAGAATCCAGTATAATTCTCATTATAAGAACTTTTCTGTGAAGAAATGTGGAATTTGAGAATTTTTCTTCTGTGTTTTGGGCTTCCTAGCATGGAGAATACAGATCCACTAACTGGTTTTACACATCACAGAGTGGCTGATCCTGGGAGACCCCCCTGGAGATCATCTAGTCCACCTTCCAGCTCAGAGGAGGGTCAGCTTGAGCTGTTGGGTTTTGAGTATCTCCCATGGATGAAGACTTCACAACCCCTATGGGTAAGCTGTGCCAGTGTTTGACCACCTTCACAGTAAATATAGTTTTTTCTAACGTCTTAAAAAGAAGTGGTTTATTTCGTTTAAGGCATTTTTGTATGTTTAAGCTTATCTCAGACTTACAGATCTGTCTGCTTGTAAATGATAAATGATTGTATGTTTTCTCTGTGCTTAGGTTTTTTGTTCCTAAACATCCCAGGATAAAATGAAGAAACTACAAATGCCATAACACACATGAGGACACCTTCTGGATAAATGGGTTTGCTACCGTGTGCATTTCACTGAGAGCTCTATTGAGAGAACAAAACCCCTGCAAAGATCTAAGCAAGTGTTTTATTTTAGATACTGAAAGCAATTCTCCAAAGTTTTGTTGTCCAGATAAAGACCAAGGAAGTGCAATATTTCAGTCATAAATATGTAAGGTTAGTTTCCTGTAAGAAATTAGTACCTGTGTCTGGTCTTAGCTTATTGAAAGCCAGAATCCTGTTACAGCATTACTTATTGGAAGACCATTCCGATATCATAGAATCATAGAATGGTTTGATTTGGAAAGGACCTTAAGATCATCTAGTTCCGACCCCCCGGCCATGGGCAGGGACACCACAATTAAAGTTCATGATCTACATGTGAGACTACTGTAATTTGATCTGAATTTTCCTTTAAAATGGTCTGGGAGCTATAATGTTAACAAATTACATCTGTCTTGTTGAGTTGAGGGAAGGTAATGCAACTGATAGCACTCAACTTCATCCAGTGCTGTTGTCTGGCGACCTGATAACTACAGGTAAAAATTCTTATTCCTGTATTTACATAGGTATTAGCAGTCTCCTTGAACAATCTTTGCTTACTGGCTGTGGCTAGTTTTTCCTTGTCCTAGATCCAGAGGCCACCTCTGAATTAGGAACTAGAAAGAGTCAACACAGTTCAGAAATCTCATTTATGTAATGCTTTTCAAATCCTTGTTGTGATATTCAGAAAATAAATAATTGATTTATTTAATTACTATGGCTTCTCTCTTTTATCATAATACTTTGGATTATTTTTTCTTGTTTGCAGGATGATTTGCTGTGAGAATAGCTGATTTCTTGGCTAAATGTAATTTTAATTTGTATGTAGCTAGCTTAATGGTTTTCACAATCTGTATTTTGATAGCATTATGGCAGTGCAGGTTATATTTATGCCAGTTAACAAATCATATAGTTTTCTGTGACTGAAAACAGACTGAGACATGCCCAACCTGTTGTACTGCATTCATTCAGGTGACCTGCCCCAAAAGTTATTTGACACATCAGTAAAGAAGAAATACTGAAAGCAACTGGATCCAGTTTTTGTGATGTCTCTGCCTGCCTAGCCCTTCTGAACAAAATAGTTTTCTACAAAAAACAACTATCAGGTAGGATAAGAATTGTGTGGTATGAATGCATGAATCAAATGTCTGTACAAAGAGAAAGCAGTTGATACCTCCCAATAGTGGATACACAGAAACATCATGGATGAGATAAGGTTTTTGCTCAGTAAGAAATTGTTAGGGTGAGAGCTCAGCCATCAACACAAGAAAAAGGACTTATATGACAGAGAAGGTAGGGTGACTGTTACCTAGCTGAAATACTAACAAACTTGAGAGTGTTATGAAATAGAAGCTAAGAACGAGATGGGATTGGGCATCTCAGAATTGTCATTAAAATGCTCTAAAACCAGAAGATGTTGTGGTTAGAGATTCTTTGCCTGTTGCTTTTTGTGGTAAGTTGTCTCAAAGAAGGGTTTCATTAGAGTTTCAGCATGCTGTTGGCTTAGGTTGGGCCCTGCAGAGATTGTGTTAGGAGATCTTAAGGTGCCACAGCCCCAAACAGGAGCCTCTATGGGTCCTTTAGAGACAGAGTTGGAGACAATGCCTCATATTCATCTGGAAGTCCTTAACAGACTTCTTTTCATAGCCAGGAATGGGCCTAGATTGTAATGTTAACTATCTCAGAATGTGGTTTTATTTTTTTTAAACAAAAATCATTAGACCAGGGTAATCTTAACTGTCAAACTGGGATGTGTATACTTTGCATTGTGCATTGTTTCCTTTTATGTACTGTTTGTCATTAACAGTCTTGGCATGACTGCTTCCCAGGTAGTAAATATATTCTGGTATAATTAAAGCAGTTCCACTTCCTTTGCAGGCAAAACCTCAGAGATGGTATCTCTGGAGAGAAACATTGGAACTGACGAAAAGTTGCCAACTGCTGTTTAACTGTTAACCAGTATGCCAGGTGCCATCTTTCTGAGTCACCATCCCTGACCACCTCTTTAACATTAACATTTACACTGGCCTGTTCTGGTCCATAGGTCGTTATTTTGGCAACTGTAAAAATTGAGTTATAAAAAATTACTGTGGTTTTTTTTGTTGGTTTTTTTTTTTTTTTAGCTTATTATATATGTTCAGTTAAAAGGCATTGGAGAAAGCAGTTTAAAGACTCGTGTTTCATCTATGTGAAAATCCATGTAACAATATAAATAATTCTTAACAAGGTAGCTAGCTGACTTCCCTTAGCAAGATATCCGCATGGGATGCACTTCTGAGAATATACCAGATTAGCTCTGCTGCTGCAGCCAATGTTCACGGACATAAATTCATGGATGCTGAACTTGTTGCTGCCACTGTGTAAGCAGATTGTTTATTACAGAAGTTTTGGACAGGCACAGAAGCTTACTTCTATAATTAAAGTTGTAGCATCTGCACAATAGTTATACACTTTAAATTACTGTTCCTCAGCATCACCTCCCTCTATTGATCTTCAAACCTGCAGAAAGTGAAATTGAAAATACAAGCAGTTCAGGAAAAAAAATCCATTAAGGTTTGTAAAGAGTACAGGATACTGCATGGTTTCTAATGCAAGGGCAGGGCTACAATATTTTTTCCTATCTCACAGGAACATTGTAAGAGGCATCTTAATACTGTGTGATAGAAAGGGACATAAATCTTTATGGAAAAAATGAAATTATGCATTAGCAGTTAGCCTCTGCAGCAGAAAAGACATAGGTTGTAAAGTCTTTGGAAAGCCCTTCTCCCAAGCCACCAAGTCATTTAAATCACATTGTATTCTTTGGGGAATATTAGAGCTGCAAAAACTAGCCTGGCCATAACTTTGTGTAAGGGATAAATTAAACACAGCTGTTGGCTGTTCAGAAAATAAAGGCCCAGTTTGCATTAACAAGGTTGAACTGGATGATTTTATTTCTTTTGGAAAAGCATTTGGATCCTTTTTTCTGTGTTTTACAAAAAAAAAAAAAAAAGGGATGTAATGTTTCAGGTGACTGCTGCATTCTATATTTGAGCTTTTACTTGAAGAAAAAAAGATTCAGGGATAACATTCTAGTACAAAGACTGGGAGTATACCTTGTTTATTTCCAGGACCAATATTATTAAATGGATTTGAAAGAGAACCATCCAAAGATGATTTTTACCAGTAACAGAAAAGCTTTCTTGAATGGAGTGCTTCACATCGAGCATAATCATACTGCCTAAACAGACACTATTTAATGAGATGACTGACCTTAAATCTAGACATAACAGAAACTTGGATTCCTCAGTTACTTTAATTTGATGACTTATTTTATTTGTGATAAACTCCTTTAGGAGTGAGATAGTAGAAAATGAGCCCAGGGAAGAGATGGGTCTGTACCCAGCCTCCCAGTCAGGGCTGGCTATGACAGCACTGCATTGCTGGGGAGGAAAGATTTTTTGGATGTGCAAGAACAGTGAAATGGCACTGCTGCCAACCTGGTACAGAGCAACTGGGACCCCTTCCTGGGGCTACAGGGCATGTGGTGGCCTCACCATACTATGGAGGTCCTGGGAGTACCTGTGCAAGCTACTGATCCTGGATTGGGTCCTTCAGTGGCATCACAGTGCTTTCCTCTTCTTGTACCATGCTGTGTACACCTAGGAAGTGCAGCAGGGAGTTTGGTTCCTTGGGCACAGTGAGGGTAAAAAAAAAGGCAGTGATTGGGGGAAAACAGGTTGGTTGTGGCAAGGTGGTGTCGTGCTACACAGGGGGTAGGAGCCCTGGAATGCCAACTGCTCTTTGGAGGCCTCATGGAAATCTCCTCCTGCAGCAGATCCCAGCCTGCCCAGATGCAGTGGGTGGGTGGGCAAGTGATACTCAGCCACTGCCCTCCTGCACAAATGGAGATTGCTGCAGGCTAGTCAAGGGTAGGAAAGATCAGGCTCTGAATGGGCAAACAAATCCATGTCCTGCACCACTTCTGAGAGGGGATCCTTCTCTTCCTCATTGCTTGCTTTGCCTTTCAAAGGATTGATGTATCCTTTCTGAATCCTTGTACTAAGCACCAGGTAGTGTCTGTAGGCGTGGAGAAAACTTCTGAAAGGATTGAAGTGGTTTACAGTCAGCAGTGCTACCTTTTCCACAGGTACAACCAATTCCTGTATAAGAAGGGTGGCAGAGCTGAGCAAAGAGCGGAGCTGAGTTGGGTGATGTGACCACTTTAGGAGTTACACTTCTTTATGGTTCAGTTACTGAATCGTGCCCCTGTTTCTCTGTTAGGAGGCAGAAGTCTATTTCTGTGAGGGATCTGCATCAGGAAACAAGTGCTGTACTATAGATACCATGCGTAGGGGGAGCTTTCCAGACAAGCTTTCCAGGGACAGGTATGATTAAAATGCTAATGTGCTTTATATCAGTTCCTCTCCTTTTGTACAATGCCGCTCATACCAAAGTCAGTGGGAGAATTCACCCATTTAAATGGTGCTTTCACTGACATGTCTGGCATTCATTTTTGTCGTGTTGACCTGCCTTCCGTTTTTTGACCAGAAGCCTCCCAGCTGCTGGTTGGTGGACATCCGCAGGTGCAGGAGGCAGACAGCACCGAGTCTAAAAGAGCTTCTAACAGTCCAGCAGTTTCATGGTCGATCTGGACGGCCCCATAAAGCTGGGGTCAGGTCATGAGTAGAAAGCACTGTCAAGCTTCCAGTCTTACTGAACAACTTATGTTTTGTAGTTACTCCACGGGAGGAAGGAGCAGAGTGAGGGAAGGTGGTACTGGCAACATCACCTATGATTTAGGGTTGTCAGGGGATCTGAAGGCTGTATGAAGACTATTGGCACAAAGTATGGGAATTGTGCAGAGCTTCAGGCATGTCCCGCCTTATGCAGAGCCAGAGAGCAGCCCGAGGGCTGTGACAAACCAGTCAGACTCAACTAAAAGTGGAACTATTTATGGGTGGTTGTCTATTTTCTCTTGTGACTCGTGGATGTTGTCTCTTGTTCACCGAGGCTGAGCCCTATCAGTTTGCACTTAAATATAGCTTTTCCAGGTTTTCAAATCTGCTGTTTTCCCAGAGGAATGTCTGTTCCTGGCATGTAGCCCTCCTTCTCTTTTATTGTACTGAAAATCATCTCACTCACTGAGTGTTGGTAGGTGTGGTGACCAGCAGCCCCCTCCTCTCTGCACTCAGGTTGAGGGCATAGCGGTTCATTTGAGCCTACCTTTTCTGATGCTTTGTGCCTCCAGTTTCTTCATCACAGCCCTTGCCATGATCCTGAAATGTCTTGCCAAGTAGAGAGCAATGGAGGAGGTTTGCTTTCCCTGCAGTCTGAGGCAGGTGGCACTGGGAATCACAGAAGCAAGTGCATGCAGAAGGGGTAGTGTTGTGGCATGTGACGCCTACGTGTACCCAGTTCTTATATATCTTTCTGTCACGGACAGTGCCTAAGCGCATGTGCCACAGCTGTCAAGATCAAGTGCTGTTTTTATATATAATCTCCAACTTAGCCAAATACTGTGCTTGCAGGGAAATTTTATCAAGAAAAACCCAAAGGATTAGACTAAATAATATCCATAAGTGACATTTTAAATAGAGATGTACAGCATTTTGTTTAACTTCATAATTAGTTACTGATATAGGTACTATAAAACACAACTTTATTGCATTTTTTTAATAAGGACTTAATTTTCCACATCTGAAAAAACTGCATTCTGTATGATTTGACTCTCAAAGGAAGCCTTATACTCACATAATTCTTTGAATCATTCAAAACTGCAGTACATTTATGCATTTGTTACTGCAAGTGTGCTGTGGCTAATGACTAATGGCTAATTCAGCTGTTGTCTCCTGTTACTGTCACTTCAGGTCAGAGAGATCAAAGGTCTGGTATTTTAAGGAATTTGGTGCTTCTAGATAAAAACATTCTGCATTCCATGCATGTTCAATCTCTAAAGATAAGTAGGGAGGAATATGGTAAAACCCTGCTATCTCTGTGTAATTTGTATAATTACCTTGCATGGTAGTTTGTGTTCATCAGCATACCTTTATTTTTCTTTTCTAATTGTTATAAAGCCTTTCGTACTTATTTTTTGTACTGAGTATATGAACATCTGATGCCTGCTGCTGTGAAAATTTTGTCACTGGAACAACTGCTTCTTGAGCACTTGAGTTCTTCAGGCAGAGTCCTATCAATGATTATAGCTTTTGGGGCTTTAAACTGAAGTTATTTTAACATACGGTAACGTTACTTGATAGTTTCCTCTGGGAATCCCACCCACTGTGTTAGCTGCAAACAGCTATATGAAGAATGCTGTTCTCATGGCTCAAACACTTGTAATGCTGTCCCACCCAAACTAACCTCAGCCCGAGAATGACTTCTAATCCACAAACGAAATAAGCAATGGATTTTACGTTACTGTCCCTCTGATTTAAAGCTGCTTCTTCCAAGCAAGTTAGTATTTAGCTTTCTTTATTTTACTCTTTAACAAAAATATAATCACAGAGTTATAAAAAAGACAGGTGTTCAGTCTGTTATTATACAAAAGAAACACATCACTAATTGCTCTGAATTCTGTTAGTGCAATCAAATAGAACATGGAGTGTTTAAGGATACATTTTTCTAAATGAAGGATAAAACTGGCTCACAGTAGGTGAAGCATTAATGGCAATTTCACTAAAATGAAATCTTCTTGGTGCTGCAGTTCTTTCTAGCTGCACTGTAGTTTTAAAACTAGAAACCATCCTAGCAATTCATCTTAGCATGGTAGCAGACGACTGTTTGTAAAAAGCATCAATTTCATCACGCATGTGCATGGATCGCAAAATTCCAGAAGTGTTCCAAGTTAACCCATCATGATAATGAAGGATTTTTAATTTTATGAGAATCTCTGGGTAATTTCTTCTGTAATGCTTTTTCCCTCATTTCCATACTGCTGCTGCTAGCGTTCTGTACCAGATGCTGTTCTGTGTGCATGAAAGCAACAGCCTCCTGATTGTTTTGTGACTGAAAACTTGTCTACCTTTCCTAAGTGTACAGTTGGTCCAATAAAATCTATTTCACGTTTCTTCAAATCTCGCTCTTTTTCTATCACTAGGCCATCCCTCTGACATTACTATTACAGACACTTTTACATGCTCTGTGCCCTAGATACTCCATTTTTGGTTTTGCTTGAATACGGTGCTGTCCCTATGTGTGCCAGGTGTAGTTAATGCAGGTGTGTGACATGGATTCAGTGCTGTCTTATTCATTTGATATCTCCACCTCTTTGGGAATCTGACAGCATTTATATTCCTGTGGAATATCTGTAGAAGTGGAGTCAGGTAATATTACTGTGGTTTGCTGGCCCCATTGTCTATACATACATAATCAGAGAGAGAGAGAAGGCCTGTTCCAGTTCAAAGGAATAATAGGTATCTGCCTTCTCTGTAGAATTAGAGAGAAACCTGCACATGATAGGTAAGAAAAAGATGAGCTTGCTATCAGCTGGTAATATCGCTGTTCCTCTCCCCTTGCATACAGCAGCAACCAGATGGATGGAGGCAGTGGCCCTTCCCGTTTTCAAGGGAACTTTGATCTGTCCTGGGCAATCTAGGTGTTTGACAGTTTTAGGTTGGTGTCTGAAGCTGCAGGTGGGATTCTGCTGTTTAAATGTAGCCCTTTGGTGCCACCTGAGATGCCTTGGGTGCCTATAGGTGTCTCATCAGCCCCATATGTCACCACTTCTTGGGTGACTAAATAGGACTGGATACCAATGTGTATGTTATTAAATCATTTTCCTGTGTCTCAAAACAGTGTGCAAAGACAAGAGCAATTTGAGGTCACCACCACTGGTTTTGTTGCCTGGATCCATTCAGCTATCTGCTTTTGGCTCTTGTTTTCATCATACTTGTGCTGTGGTACAGGTTTATGCTTGAATAGATACACTGTTGGCCAAAACGGGCAATGCTTGCCAAGGGGGCAATGCTTTGGCTATTTTTGCCCTGGCATCCCACTGCTCCCCTTAGTGCTGTCTGATTTGGAGTCAGCTCAACAGTGGTGCTGGAGCAACAGACCCAGTAGGAACACTGAAGAGAGCAAGGGAAGTGTCTGGTCAGCTGGCAGCTACCCTGTGGCTCAGCCCTGTCACAGAACTGCCTGGTTGGGCACCCACTTGGCTCTGCAAGTTGGCTTGTCTTCGGCTCTACACATCCAAAGTAACGGAGCTGTTCCAGAACAAAGTGGATCACAACTGCCACAAAAGGCAGATATCATCTGGAGATAAATCATGCACAGTCAAAGGAGCTGGGGCTAAGAAGTTAAATTCCAGGAAAGATTAAATGAATCAGAAAGCAGGCCCTTTTGAGGATGCATTGCAATACATGTTCTTTGACTGAATTCTTGCTCTAGAGCCCCCTAGCAATCTGCAGACCTCCCCAGACTAAACCTAAGAGTTCCTGTATATAAAGATGGGACAGGCTCTGGAGGAAATCTGGACTTCTGTGAAAAGTCTCTTTGTGCCACTCTGCAAGGGCTAGACAATTAGGCAGCAGAACTGTGGACAGGCACAACTCCGCCAGTGGTCTGGCTCTAATGAGACAGCAAGTGGCTGTCTCTGCTGGTGGTTCTGAGACCCCCACCTTGCAACTGAGGGAGACTCACAGTTACTTGAGCATCTGGCAAACATAAAGTAGTGCTTAGGGTTAACTCTCCCTGACCTCTTTCTGCCTCTCCTGGTGTAGGAAGGTGGATGGTTTCCAGCTGAAACAGTGGATGGAAAATTCCTGCTAAGGAAGAAAAAGTAGAGGCTTGACTTTGGTAAAGACTGTAGCGATGGGCTGGGGCCAAAACTAGTAAGGCCAGGGCATAGGCTGGTGCTGTCCCACTGTGCCTGGTGCATGTGAGTGATGCAGAGATGCTTTTGCTGCTGTCAGGCTGTGGGGGTGTGGAGCGAATCAAGGATCCTCACTGCTTTCTGTGGTTGTTCCCTTTTCACTGCACCAAGTGACGCTCAGGAAAAAAGCAGAGCTCAGCACTGAAACCAAGCTGGGCACGGTTTGTGTTTGCAGAGGAGGTCCTTTAAGGAGAATGCAGAGAGCATCTGAATTACTTCACCACCCACAGAAATACTCTACAAATAAAGTTGTGTCATGCGGGAATGGTGTAATCTTGAATGTGTATTGGGGAGAGCACCCAAAAGTTAGTGTTGCATTAATTATTAATGACAGCTTTGGCTGAATTTGAAAACATATCCTAAAGGTGAAAAGCAATCTTAGATTAGCAGTGTTTCTGGATCAGCCCTAGGACTTTTAGGCTTCTTCAGGCATTGTTGAGAAGGTTTTGTTTTCCTTTATATGTGGGTAACGTTTCTTTCCTGTTGCTAGTGTTACTCTGCCTCTGTTTATTGGTTGCTATTCCTAAAAACAAATACAGGCTTCGGCTTTCATGGGAAAGAGATGTGGAGTGAGGAAACAGAGGAAGGCCCTTTGGAAGATTTGTGGCATTTGACAGTGTTACAAATGAGGCCAACAGATATTTTTAAAAAAGCTATTAAAGCGGTTTATTTCTGGTGTCCGAAGAAGCCCTTACCCTCTTGTTCTAAGGCTTGGGATGTTCTGTCTGTTGTGTTTCTCCTTCTGCCACAGACCTTATCTTCTGCAGGTTCCAGTGGGAGGTTTCATAACATACTGTTTGTTTCAGTCCCTTGCTCTTAGATCTTGGTGCAGCTTTGCACTTTGCATCTTTATAAATAAATCAGTTTTCACAAATGAATCAGCTATTGTTTGAGGTGAGCAGAGTATTCTAATGGCATCTAAGTTAAAAATCATGATCTTTAAATGTTTTGTTTGGGGTTTTTTGATCTGCTGTAGTTACAACTCATGTCCAACTAGGTATAAAGAAGAAAGAACAAAAAGCCTCACTGAGCTGCAGTTGTAACATGTATCCTCGTTATTATTATTCCTGACTGTTGGTGTAACCACAGGACGGAGGAGTCACGTTCTTTGGCAGCTGAGGTCTCGGCACTGCCAAAACAGAGGACTGAAATGGCCCAAAGCTTTTACCTGACAAGAAATAAGAAGAGGAGATATGTAATGGAGCACAGGGAAACAGCAAAACGTTAGGATGTGAAGAGATGCGTATATGCCGAGATCTTGCTGGTCATCTCAAAGCTGTTCCCTGCAGATCTTGCCACAACACTCCCGGAGGCAGACTCATTTGCAGCACATCAACCTCTATATTTATCAGTGTGGTGGGCTGTGGACATCTCAGTAGGAGGGCAGAAGCCTTTACCCAGAGGTAAAGGACATAGGGGTGCCTGGGATAGTGGGGTCCCTGGCTCAAATGTGTTTATTGAATCCCACCCAGACAGTCCAAGTAACGTGTGCCAGGGAGTTCAAAACACACAAACACTTGAAACAAGCGCAGTGATGAAGGGAGGAGGGTGGAGAGTGAGCCCACAGGGGTCTTTACTGGGAACTGTGCTCTTGTGTTCGGTAACTTCCAAAGACATTTGCATCCCTAGCATGTCATATACTTGCTGAAATCCATCCTCTACTGCTCTCCCCTTCTTCACATCCCTTGTCAGGACTGTTTCTGGTCTGATGCTGACAGATGTTGCTAGCTGGTGATTGCTACTTCAGGGCAAGGACATGATTTTATATTTCATAGTGAATGTTTTTCAGGATGTGCTAAAATTAAGTTTTGTTCCCAGCTAGCTTTCCAAATCATACAGTTTAGTTTGCTGTTGTCTTTTTATTTGTGTTCACAGCATCATATTTCAGACTAGACTCTGAGTTTACCAGAGCTTGGATACATTTGCGTTTTAAATATACATTGGTCCTTCTGACAGTAGTTACAGCATTTGTCAGATCATATTCACAGAGTTCTAAAACATACCTTCTGTCCTGGGCCAGGCACAAGCTGTACGGTTGAGGGACTTTACTGCTCTGCATTTACATACTGTTGAGCCCAATGGCATTTGATCCTGACAGAATGTGAGCCCTTTGGTACTTCTGTGCTATAAATAATACTGTTGTCCTGTACCTGGTAAAGGTTTTTAAGATAAGTCTGTAAGTGCTTGAAGCAGAAGTGCTGGGATATTATGTTACACTTATGTTACAACAGCATAATATAGCCAATACTCTTAAGAAGATTCTTGTTCTCACATGGTTGGAAATTTCTCTGGAAATGCTAGCAAGGCTTTATTTTCTGAAATGCAAAGTCCATGTACAAGTTCTTTTCCAGCAAGGACAAACTCCAGCACTGCTCTCTTTTCAAATGCTTGGCCTCTGCGGGTCACCTCCAGCTAGATACATCAGTGATTTATTAAGAGTTTTCGTTGCTCCCTCATTTTCTTCTGACAGTAACTCCAAAAAAGGATTTTTTTTAGAGTAGGAAAATTGTTTCAATCATCTTTTCATTCAGTTTTGTGGTCTCTTTCTTCATTTCAGTGATTAAGGACTTGGCAGGGCTGGACTTCTTTTTTGGTTTGGAAGATAGCTTTGGAACATCCCAAAATAAATGATGTCCAAAAGTTTCCTCTTTGTCTGGTGTGATTTCAAAGCAATTTTCATGGCTCAGTTCAGGACTGCCTAATAGAAGAAAATGGAGCAATAATTACTGCCTGCAGAGCTTCTAGCACAGCAGTTATTTAACTAGCTGCAAAATAATATGAGGAACTGGCAAACGTCTCTTAGAAAATTTCTCATTCCCTGAAGAACTGTGTACTTTGAACCAGACTCTTTTCCTTAACTGGGCAGGTAAGGAGTCAGCCACAGCTCCAGCATGCCTGGTGTGGGATGAGCAAGGACACCATTTGCAATCCTGCCTGTTGTAGGTGTGAAGCTCATCCGTGTCAACACTGCCCAGTGTGCTGGGTGTTGTGTCTCCCATTGCTTCTGGAGATCATGTCCATGTGCTCCTTTCAAACACTCCCAGTGACTAAACCAAAGTATCAGAGTACTCATCCCGCGGTGCTCACTAGGTTCAGACCTCAATCTTGGCCCTGGCTGCACAAAGCAGACACAAAGCAGGCTGCACACACAGGATAAATGTCTCAAGAAGCATCCCAGCACATCGCCTCCCCGCCAGTGGCACAGGGAGCAGGGTGGGTAGGCAAAGCAGCTGATCTCTGCCCCTGTGGCACCCCCACTACTGCCTGCTCCAGAAGGAACTCAGGGAGGGAATGAGGGGCTTCAATCAAGATGATTTAAACCATTAGCTGATATAGCTTTAACTGTACCTTGTAATAACTGACTTCATCAGGCTGAATTTTCATAAAATGAGTGTCAAAATGTGGAGTGGCACAGAGTGAGATGCCCTAGGCAGCACAAATGGGCCACAGATGCCACAGCTCGCAGAGCATCTCCTTCAGCCACAGAAAACCAGACACGGCAAAACTAACTCATCTCTAAAGTCTTTGGTGGGTACAAAACTTGGTAATTGATTCTGTATTCTAATAAGAGCTATTCATTTGCTCAGAATTAAAAATGTAGATACACATAAGGTTCATATCTAATGTTATCACCGTGACTTTGTTTTAGTTAAAAGCCAAAATCCTTGTCATTTCTAGGAAATAAAACCCCACTTAGTAGTAATTAAAAGTTATTTAGGATTTCAGCACATAAAAAAACTCCACATGTTTTGTAAAACAGGTGGCTAATGGTCATCTTGTAAGCCCAGTGGCGCTTTCAAGAGGGTCTAAGGGCACACTCGTGATGACAGGTATGGCAAAACCTGGTCAAGCCTTCTCCTGGCCATAGGCTGTCCATCTGTGGCTGGAAGCTGAATATGTGAGGGTTTGCTCAGGGCAGCGAGTGTGCTGCTATGCAGCTTCTGCAATGCAGCTGTCTTGCAGCTGGAGGGATCAATGCCAAGGCATTTCAAGCCTGGCCCCTGTCTCAGCCTTGGTAACCACCCATGTCCACGTGTGATCTGGGGAGGCAAAAGAACCCACAAGCTGCCAAGTCTAGCCTATGGGGGAGTTTAATCAGATGGAAAGTTTACTGGGTGGGAAAATGGGACACGCCATCCATAGCCCAAGTTTCTGCTGGCGCTTTTAGTGTCCCGGGGATGCCATTATCCCAGTAAAGATGTTAATGAATGGTATTTTCCAGCAGAGAGGGATTTTATTAACAATTGTGCAATCTTGTATGTAAAACCTTGAATTCTACTTTTGATTAGGGAACTTCTCAAGGGGTCAAGTACAAAGCATCCACATTGATCATTTAACAAGAAACGGCAAAGAAACAGTGACATGTACCTAATTGTTTGATCTAAAGTGAGACAAATAAATGTAAAATACAATGATGGTTTGTGAAAAATTGTGGGGTTTTTGTTTGTTTGTTTTTTAATTTCTCATTTAGTTTGTTTGTATTCATTCCATATCGGGAGCATTCACAGAGTACTAAGGAGATACTTTTAATTTTAGTAAGACAAAGCTGCATCTTCTCCCACTGCCTACCCTTAAAATGAAGACTTACAAAGAAACACACATTAAACTGGGAACTATTTTTATAGAGTAGTGAGCGCTCTCATTTTTCAAGTGTTTCCAAATTGTGTTTGTCTAACTACTGTACAATTTCCCCAATAAATAATGTCCATATGATGGAAGATGTTATTTTTTTTCCCTACTGTATAGAGTAAACCAAGTTACTAAAACCAGGCGAGTTACCCAGCTTTATATGTTGTGTTAACACAGGAATTCTGTTCCCTATTCTAACCACTAACTGATAAACTTGCTGATGAAGTATACTTATTCTATAATTGTACAAGCATTAGGTATTTATGTGTCTAGCCACAAACCTATGCTGATGTATAGCATACCGGCTTTTCAAATGAGAATGGAACAGCACTGAAAAAATAGCCATGAGTGAAAGAAAGAAACAGAAAGACTGAAATAAACGAAAACAGAAAACAAGTTGTACTAGGAATGACTTTGACTAGCAACTTACGCCTGCCCTTGCAGAGTATTGCCTCGTGGTGTTGGCCAGAAGTCCATGTCTTCAGAAGTATTTCTGTTGTTGATGGTTTTCTTTTTTCCAATCTCCTTTGCTGCAGTTAAGAGAGTTATGTTGAGAGGGTAAATTGATTAGTATAATTGCTCATTAATGCACTCTTATTTAATGTACTTTTAGAGGTTATATTCTTCAGAATGATGCTAAATTATGGTGGCTTCAATTAATGTAACTGCAGCCAACGGGATGTCAGCATTTCTATTAATACAGTTCAATTTTCTGGGGTTTTATAGTGAAGCTATAAAAAACCACTGAAACTTAAGATACACAGTTTTCATGTATTTTATGCACACAATATTCCCTTGATTTTGATCTAATCAATACGTATATCGAATCTAATAAGACAAAAATAGAGTGGAAGGAATCTACTGAAGATGCAGATGTCCCTGTCTATGGGAGAGCAGTTGGAACTAAATGATCTTAAGGTCCTTTCCAACCCTAACTATGACTGTATGATTCTATCCCAATTTGTAGAAATGGAGGTACACTAAGGGGAATACACCGCTTTCTCTTCAGGTTAAACAGAAAGAGAAGGACAGAGAATGGTAACGCAGGGGCAGCCAGGTGGACCTGTGGCAGTGCAGGAGGTGTGCATTTTGCTTGGAGAGTATCTTGCACCCCAGGTTGCATGTTTATCATGATTGCCCCAGTCTGTCCCTCTTGTTTTCTGCAGCTGGTGGCCCTTAATTCTGTGTGGCAAAACAGCCTTGAGTTTCTTAAGACGTGTTACAGTCCCTGCCACAACAGGGCTTTAATTCCTGGGGGAGCTCGGAAGGAGCATGCACACAAAGGCAGCTGAGCTTGGAATAAAAATAAGCAATCTAACATTAAAATTACATCCCAACCTAAGTAGCTTGAGGGTAGAAAATGCTGTGTCTGTGGTACCCCCCGTACCCCCCTCCCCCTTAAAAATTGTGCTAGGGCTGATTTTGAATATTTTTGTATCATGTAATTAGTTAACAACAAAGATAACTCCAAAGCACTTAGATTTCAGCAAAAGAAAGGAAAATGAACAAGCTAAATATGCCTGCCTGGTATACTGAATTCTTTCAAAGGTACTGCCAAAGAAGTTGTAGATAAACCCGACCCAAGCTTTTAGAGAAATGTAGTCATTTTCCTCACAAGAGGAACATAAAGAGAGAGAATGTTTATTTAATATGTCTTTTTATATATTTTCTCCTCGGATTAGAGATAATGAAAATAGTAAATGGCTTGCACTACCTGGTTAGCACAGTATATCAGCACCAAAGCACCAAGGAGCTGCTACTTGAATTCAGATGCAATTTCTGCAGGAAACAAACTCACATGTCTGCTGAGTAACAGCCCACCCGATCTGTTAACTGAGAGTAACAACATGATGGGCTATGTGGAAAGGGGCAATAACGATACTCTACTTACAAAGTAATCCATTTGGTATCTCATGTCATCTTGAATATGGAATGGTTTTCTGAAATCATGACAAAACATGGATGAATGGTCACATGCATTATTATAGCAGTCAATCTCAAGGTAATGAGATACATGAAACTCCTAGTTATATGGTAATCCTATCAACTATGAGTGCATTCTAAAAACAGAAATGCTGAGAACAAAGAAAAGACAAGGAGACAAGGTAAGGTGAGCTCAGAGCCTCACAACAGCATTGTTTTCATGTACTAAGGAATAAAGTATTTATCTACTAAGGTCAAAGCTCAAGGGCTCTACATCTACTCAGTCCATTTCTTCACTGCTTCTTTTTCTGTATTCCCCTTGTCCTTCCTTTCTTAACATTACCTAAGGGGTTCATGGACTTTTCCTTTCCTTTCCTAATTTATTCTGCATTACACAGAAAGGTAAAGTGTGCACCACATTCCACATGACATTAATGGTCTGCAGCAATCAAGATATTGGTAGATGAATGTAGGTTTTAGAAGTACAACCAGGTAGGGACTTTATTGTTTGATTTTAAAATTGTGCTAGTTGTTATTTTCTCATTCTGTCAATCACTGGGGTACAAAATTAGAGAGACCTAAAGCATACACATGCACAGAATATTGAAGAGTAGAATGGGTTTTTCCCCTGATGGACTTGTGCCTAAAGACTCAGATATAAAAATTACAGCTCTTACATTGAGAAGCCTACAATCTAAATAACTAGCTTGGAAAACTCAGGCTTTGATCAGCAGCTGAGTGAGGACGGCTCTGGAGATAGGTGTATTTGAAACATACCAGGAAAAGAATTCTCCTGCTTCCCTGAGGTAGTGTGCAGTCTTGTTATTCTTTCACTCTTCTGCTTGCGCTCCACAGTTCAAAGAATATAATGATGCTACTTCTGTCTAAAACAGGAAAAAAAAAAGAAAAAGAGGAAAAAAGAAAAAAAAGAAAAAGAGGAAAAAAGAAAGAAAAAAAAGGAAATGCTATCAGGTTAAACTGAAATGTGTTTCTTTTTGAGAAATAATTTGTAGGTGCTTTCACAGCAAGATTATAAAATCAGGACCTTGGGATTACACAGGGAGATTTGAAACAGGATATACCAGCTCTCTGCTCCTGCTTATCAGCTTGACTGCAGCTTTTAGCGATCAAAGTTATTGCTACCCGATAGTGGTCTTGTGTAACCTCTGTAATGACTAATCCTCTCAGTACAGCTTACAAAAGAAAGGGCTTTCTTTTCCACTTAGCATTTCCTTGCATCAGGCAAGGCAATGTGGTGATTTGGGATCCCGGGGCCTCGCATTGCTGCAAGAGTGAGAAATTATGATTTTTGTCTGAACCGACTCTTGAGCAGCATGGGGTTACATGGGTCAGCACATCCCATGTCCTGTTCATGGAAGACCTGCATGAAAAGCAGTTAGGTTACATTTGGAATCTGGGCTTCCTGCATTAGGGTGGTTTTTTGCTGACTGGGCATTGAAAATCCAGAATGCAGAGGGGACACACAGGCAGAGAAGCATGTTCAGCCAAAGAGCAGCAAGGCAGAAAGTAATGAACAAGCGGTGCTCCTCTAACTACAAATGCTGTTTCATAGTACAGGTGTCATCATAATGTAAACAAAGAGGCATAAACACAGACTGTATCTTTCCAACACTACCAGCCTACCACTAAGCACAGCCTTACACTAATGGGTATTGACACTGGTGGCTTCATAGAATGGTTTGGATTGGAAGCGACCTTTGAAGGCCATCTAGTTCATCCGACTCTGCAATGAGCAGGGACATCTGCAACTAGATCAGATTTTGCTTCAAGCCCCATCCAACCTGACCTTGAGCTTTCCAGGGATGGGACCTCTCTCTGGGCAACTTGTTCCAGTGTTTCAGCACTGTCATGGTAAAAAATGTCTTCCTTGTACCTAGCCTGAATCTAGCCTCCTTTAGCGTAAAACCATGAGCCCTTGTCCTATCACTACTGGCCCTATTCAGAAGTCTGTCCCCATTTTTCTTGTAAGCCCCCTTTAGGTACTAGAAGGCTGCTGTAAGGTTTCCTGGAGTTTTCTCTTCTTTAGGCTGAACAAGCCGAACTCTCTCAGCCTGTCCTCATGGGAGAGGTTTGATGGTGTTTGTCATCCATGATCTGCGATTCTCAACAGATCCACATCTTCAGCCACCACAACACTTTGCTTGCTTAATTATTATCTCTTTACAAGTAAGAACCATTAAGACATCATGCAGGGGTTTGAATTAAGCAGATCAAGGATGAATTAACTAATTTGCACTGGATCACCCAGGAAATCTATTGAATGATCAGAACTTGGCACCTTCATCTTTAGGGCTTCTCTGAGGTGCAACAATGTACTGCACTGTCTGCGAGGCCTTCCATCCTGGGATGCAGAACAGTAAGACCCAGTACCTGTTACACAAGTACTGCACAGACTAAAGTTGAGGAAAAAAATGTTAAATGCAGTTAGAATAATGATAATAACAATTTACGGGTAGCTTGTTTTTTTCTTGAGAAATCTTTTTTTTTCCTTGGGGAAAATAGTGAAGTATGGGTAAATAGAACAGTTAGCTTGGTCTAAAATACACAAAATTGTGTTTATTATTGCTGTTTGTAGTATCTTGTAAACTCATGAGCTGTATACCAGTAAGAAAAGATACTTCTGAAAACAAATCTTCCTCATTTCATTGCTGCCAGCTTCTGTTTTTCTGGAGATACAAAATAAGTATGTTGCCAAGCCTGGGCTCCCTTCTTTTTTTCTAGCTAATAAATTCTGAACCTTCTTTTCTGCAGACTGCTGGCCGGTATCTGGTTTTGTTATTAAAGCAGTGAGGCACTCAATGCTGGCAATGCACCTAACTTTGGAAGCATTTTGGGCTGGACCGCTGAGGCCTGGCAGGTAACACTGGGGAATTACTGAGCTGCGGTGTCTGATAGCCCCAGAAACTTCGAACTGATGCCACCACGATAAATACAGGCCATGTGCTCAGCAGCCTTACAGTGCAGGTGAGTACAGGCTACTTGCCTGAGCAAATAGGAGTATGTTCATTCCCAGACTGCAAATGCAGCAATAAATTAATTAGTCTGAGCTAAATATTTTACTAAAGTGTGTGCCTGTGCATACGCAGAAACTGACAAGACACCCAGCACTGCACACTTTTACTGACCCGTGCTGTTTTATCCTTTCCCACATTGAAGTTCCCCTGGGGCTGGGGGCCATCAATGACCCCCTGGGGTGGGGCTGGGATACCAGGCCAAAGTAGAAGAGTTTTAGGAGAGCTATTTCCTGCTGTTAATCATAAAACAGTTTGGGTTGGAAGGGACCTTAAAGATCATCCAGTTCCAACCAGCCTGCCATGGCAGGAACACCTTCCACTAGATCAAGTTGCCGTCCAACCTGGCCTTGAACACGTCCAGGGACGGGGCACTCACAGCTTCCCTCGCCAGCCTGTGCCAGCGCCTCACCGCTCTGAATGTCCTGAGTGTCCCCCACACCTTGTCACGCTCCCTTGCCGTGCCACTTCGGCGTTAATAGGAAGCGACGGGGCGACCGAGCAGCGGAGCGCAGCCCTTCCCACCGTGCGCTTCGTTTCGAAGCGCTGCGCGACCACCCTTACGTGCGGGAGAAAAAGGCAAGGCGAGGAGAGGCGGGAGCGCACAGGTGAGGCCGGGGGGGCCCACGGGGCGGAGCACAGCAGACCGGAGCTCAGCTCAGCTACACTCACCGCATCGAACAGCCCCGCCGCTCTTCCAGACGCGGCCCCGCCTTGCTCCGCCCTCTCTGCCCCGTCCCGCCCCGTCCCGGCCGGGGCCTCCCGCCCCCTCGGCGAAAGAGCCTCGCGGAGCTGGCCCGGCTGACAAAGGGGGCGCCGGGGCCGAGGGCGGGGCCTGGCCGGGAGAGGCGGGGAACGGGCAGGAGGAGGAGGGAGGGGACGGGCAGCGGCTCGCACGGAAAGTTGTGGGTCCGCCA
>JANHGB010032751.1:0-26311 GCA_026283785.1 Coracopsis vasa | reverse complement strand
GGTTAAACTTCATAAGGTTGGCATCAGCCCACCTCACAAGCATGTCAAGGTCCCTCTGGATGGCATTCCTTCCCTCCGGCGTATCAACCGAACCACACAGCTTGGTGTCATCAGCAAACTTGCTGAGGGCGCACTCAATCCCACAATCATAAATCACTTGTCATAAAGAGCCAGTCCTTGGAATCTTTATTTGGTATTTGCACTGGCAATTTCCCAGTCATTTTCAAAGGGAGGTGTCTTTGAGTGAAGACGTGGATGCCAGTAAAGGTAAATTGTCTCCTTTCCAGGAGAAAGACCTGTAGGAACAATGTTCTATGTTAGGTCCCAGATCCTCTTTACACTAACATCAACAGGATAGATTGCAATTAGAGGTATTCAACAGTGAAAGGTAAGAAGAAAAATGTGCCCGTGGGACCATTACTGGAAAATTTGCCTCAGAATAAGTAAGATATACTGTTGCAATATACATGACCTATTTTCTCTGTTTCGAATACACATACATGTGCTAATAGCGATCACCAGCAGGGCTTTGAGTTGCTCAACCTGTGCACCTGGCTGGTATGACTGCAACTACTGTTACCGTTACTACTGTGAGCTGAGTGCAACAAGTGATGCCTGCAGACGTGAAGGTGTATCTTTGCTGAGATCTAAGCTTAAGGCTACATATCATTTTCAATACCTAAAAAAAAGCAAAGTGATTACAATTCTTCTTTTAATGTGTAGCTGAACTAAATTTATTTACAGACAGAAAACGCTCCTGCTGTGTCCTCTACTTCTCTTCAGTACCTCCAAAAATATGAAACTGATAAATTACTAATGCACAGAGAAGTAAGAATTTTTAAAGTAGCTCAAGGAGATCTCATAGTATGCAGATCTCATAGTATTCAGGTTTGTTTCACATGTCTATGCATGGGTCTATTGACCGTGGCTGAGTGGTAGTTCTTCCCCAGTGAACTTCTTGATCTTTCCCTTTTCACAACCTTTAATAAGAATTTCAAATCGGACTGGTTCTTTCCATATAAACCAAAATTACAAGATGTCATGACAACTGTAACTGACAGCAAAAGTAACACCCCAGTTCAGACTAGGCAAAGTCTTTTGTAAGCATTTTTAATGAGATCAACTGAAGATTTGCTTTGCTCCATTTCAGACCATTTTGCATCTCTTCTCTGTTACAGTCATGCAGAGAAGGGAAAGTCAACATCTATAAAGATATTGGTCTTTTTTATCTTCTCCATTCACATTTCTGACCTTTGGAGCAGCAGACAAGTATTTGTAAAGCTGAGATGAAGTCTTGGTTAAGATTTAAGCTTCATAATCAAAGCTGAATAAAATAATCAGCCAAAATAGAGCAGTCATCCAGAGAAGAGGTATGGCATCTCCTCTTACTTGTACGAGTTAAGAGAGAACCAATGATTGGAAAAAACATCAAAAACTTACAAGAGAGAACTTTTGAACTGTTGGCCAGCTTTGCTTTGCTTCTATAATTTCTTTTCATTTGCCATTTTCCTTTTGCAAGAAAAAAAAAAACAAAAAAAAACAAAAAACCCAAACCTATAAACATTAGTTAGCTTTGTGGTGAGGTGTTTGTCTGCCAACCTGAGGTTAGAAGTGGAGCTGAGATCCCAAGAGCTAGGCTTTGTATTATAGTATTGTATTTTTGATGCGGTAGTTAGCAGTCAATTACTGTTTCCATTATAAATCCTGTTTTCTAAGGGTTTATACCTCAACCATTTTCATTTCCATCATGCTGAACTTGGCATACAAGCAGTATGGATACACATTTTTAAAATAGACTAAATGAGGTTGGCCCATTTTTAGATACAGAGTAGCCAGAAACTGTCAGTTGGTTCTGATTCTTATTCTTTGAATTTCACAAACTATAGTTTCACTTCTAAAACTACATTACTCCAGAGAATTAAGACTCTGTGGTTGGATCTGATACCTCTTATCAGTTCAAGGGAAACTTAGTTGCATTTTTTAAAAAATACAAAAGCCTGTTGACAAAATTCTCCCTTTAAGAGCTGATTTTCTATGTGTAATCTCAGATGTTAAGGCTCCCAAGCCATATGTCCCAACAGAGACTATTGCATATCAGGCCACTTACAGCTCAAAAGTGTATTTTCTTTGAGTAACTTCGGTTTGGAAAACTGGGAGCAATACATCAATTCAGAGGTCAGCTTCTTCTGTAGTAATCTTTCTGTTGACTTCAGAAGACTTTGGACCCGACAGAGGAATTGTCTCACTGTTTTTCCCACCAATGACTCAGGGTTGATTATGCAGTGTGGGGCAGAGGGAGGGATGTCTTACAGGCCAGGTGAAACCCAGAACAGAGTGTACCCTTGATAAAGACTAAAATCCAGATGGCCACTAACTCTTGGAGCCCTCCATCTGGGACTGTGTGTCACTCTTTAATTGCACACAGCAGATGCTAATTGCTTAAAAGCTACTTCAGCTTAGAAAACTCACTTTGCCAAGGCCACAAAGAATATTTTTCTTTGACTTCAATTTCTGTGCATTCCTTCCACCTGAATTTCCCACATTTTTTTTATTAATTGAAGATAGCTGGAATCAGCAATGACACAAAAGTTTCACAATTTGGCCTTACCACTTTTAAACTGACTCACATTTAATTCATCCCTGTGAATGTCTTTCAAGAGAAAAGGTTTATTTCCTCTGAAATACAAAGAACTTAAATTTAATTTTGAAAGGTATTCAATATTTTCCCCAACAGAACTGCTCTGTAGTCTAAAAGCAAAACAGAGCCAGCTCCCTACTTTTTAAGGTGACCAGTAACACCCTGAACTTCTAAAACACCATCCCACTGGCATCTCAAGCTTTTTTTTACAAATCATTCTTAGAGTACCCCAGTAAGATACATGAATTGTACTCTTTGGGAAAATTAATCATACCAAAGCTGTGACTCACCCAAAAGTGTACAGAGAATCAGGGTCAGAGATAGTAGGAGAACACCCCAATTCCCTCTGCCATGTTTTGCACTTTCAGCAGGTTGCTTTCCCATTGTAGAAACTGAATAGAAAACTATTAGGTTATAATCCAAACTTTGCTTATGGTGATTGATTTCGATCAGCTTTAGGTCAAAACATCATTTCTCATTTATTCTGAAGGGAGAGATACACAAATCTAGGCTGATGTATACAGCGTCACCCAACATTGCCAACTCTCCACACATCCTGCATCGCAGTAAGGTGAGATACCGAAGTGGCAGGCATAACACCAAGCTTCATTGCCACTTCTGTTTGCATCATATTGTTAGGTCAATGCAATTTCTCTCATGCGTAATAGATAGGGCATATTACAGGGGTGAAATGCAGAGTATTGGTTTACCATCTTCCCTTCACTATGTGCGACCACCATAGTCTGTATGTTCTGAGAGTGCATGCTCACGTCATGTTTTTGTGAACACTGAGAAGAACAACTTTCTTGAAAAGCTACCAAAGCCATCCTCATTATCCTTTATGGGCTGTGTAGAAAATGTCTCCAATATTAGACATTTAGCTGGAGTGCAGCAGAATGGTTTTGCTGGCCCCCTCCAGTTCTTTGGGTAAAAGCTCTGTTCATAATCAGGTTTTGTTTTTTTTAATGACCCTCAAGAGGTCCCTTCTGGTACACTTCAGTTCCCTTTCTAGTGTCCCATTGATTTTACAGACTTTAGGAACTTGCTGTTAGCCTTCTGCTTTTTCCTGGATTGCTGCTGAATGATTAGGCACTATTCAGCCTTTTGTTACCCAGCACACTGAGAGTGATATCTGGAGAATTAAAACACTAGTTACTATAACATTTGGTAGGGAAAGAGACTGCTTTTCTCTCAGGGCTATTCGCCCTATTTATGTGCATGATTTTCTAGGAGAATAAGAATGACTTCAGACTCACAGGAAAAAATACAGGACTATCTACTTGAGTATGAGATTGAAATTCACTCAAGAGCCTACATTTGTACCATGGATTTTAACAGTAGAAATGGAAGCAGTTAGTATTGGGAAGGGTGGATCAGAGCCTGGAATATGATGGGCTGCACGTAAGAATAAAAAATAAAGATGAAAAAAAAAGGATTTTAAGGGATTTTCCAACTAAAGTGTTTCCAGTTATCTGATTTTATTCACATGGAGGAACATCAGTGCCAAAAAATCCATGCTTGTTGGGGTTTGCATTGTGGCTTAGTTTTTATTTTTTGAAGTTTGAGAAGTTTGAGAAATACCTTTTAAGACACGCCAGGTAAATTCAAATAGAAGGATCCTTGGTGCAAGGACATCCTCCTAACCATAGTATAGCAGTGGCACAGGCTGTAATTAAAAGTACCATTCTTCCCAATGAGTCTGAAATTTCTCAGATGCTCTTGTTTCACCAGGATCCTGCTGCAGGAAGGACTCATCTTCCGTATGTGATTTTATGAGTTTTTCCTTTGCTATGCTCTCCCCAAGTACCACATCAAATTTTTTAAAAGAAGATTAGTTCCTTGAAATGACAGAGCTCTGCTAGCATCCTGAAATACCCCCATCCCCCACCCCCCAATCCCCCAAATTTTCCCAGGAGGATGAACTTCAGGTGACTCCATTGCATCAACACAGGTTTGAAACAGTGTGCAGCCCAACTACCACCCACTCTTGGCTCCTCCTGCACAGCTGAAAGACACTTGGAGGGAGGGGTGGGGAAGGGGATGGGGTGAAATGGGGGATGGAAACAAGCTTAAAACCAGAAGAAATTGCATTGTTGTTGAGACACCAGCTGAAAAGGTATCATTATAAAGAGGTTGATACTTTCAGGGGGAGATAGAGGACTCACTCGAATGATCCTAGTTAAGGGCCTTAACAGAGTGACGGCTTAACATTTCTTTGAAACTGGTGAGTCTCTCTGCTTGGCTGAGTTTGAATTGTGTGTTACTGCAGCAACATTTCAAACAGGGATACCCCTCCTTTTAAAAACTGTTTGCTCCCAAAATAGCAACACAATTTAGTGATATTTTGTATCAAGACAATTACTTTGTAGTATTATTGTAGTCTTAGTACCTCATTAAAACAAAAAAAAGTTAAATCCTTATTTTGTTGAACACAAGAGATGAATAGTAAATATTGATTTAGAATGAATGCAAACATTTCCCTAGGAGTGGATAATTGCAGCCTTTCTATGCAAAACATTTATATTTGAAGAAGCACTTCACTTACTTTGCCATGTGGTATACATTCTTTAGTACATTTTAAATTATATGTTGTCCTGGACAGTGTCTGCTCTATAATTTCTTGTGTCTCTACACCAGAGTCAGTATGTAATTTTAAACTGCAAACTTTCTGCCAACTAGAAGGGGAGGACAGGCTTAACTCTTTCCCTTAGCTGGGCTCAGAAATCAATCCAGACTGCACACATAGTCATAAGACCATTGAGCTCAGTGCTTGAGCAGCAAGGAACGGGTTTGGTCTAGCTGGAATTTAAAGAAGACACTGCTTGCAGCAGTCCTTGTTTTCACACGGCATTTTCTGATTACGTACAAGGCTTAATGTGCTCTAATTTCTAGCCAGATCACAAGGAGTCCAAAAGTTTGAACAAAAACTTTACATCCAGAGAATTTGCAAATGAACTGAACATTTGAAAAAGAGTGTCTAGGTTGAGACCATTAGAACGCATATTTGAAGCAAATAATTTATTCTACTTATTTTGGCATTCAGATGTGTAGCTCATTTGCAGACTGACATGGAATGTACTCTACTCTTTCTGAGGAGGGTCAGGCATGCATATGGTGCTTCATGGAAGGAAAAGACAGAATTTATGCTCCAAACGCTACAGCCCTTGTCAGGCATTTTAAACTGTGTAAGTTTATTAGGTTGTGAGAGTGGAACATAAATTCATGCACAGCTTCATCAAGCTACATGACTGTGAAGGCTATATGCCCCTGCAGTAACTTGAGAGGTTAATCCAAATGACTTGTGAATTTTGTTATCTTGTACAACCACAAGTATCCTTACTGCATGTATTTTATAGGCCAAGTTTTCCAAACCTGGGACCTTGCACCTAAATGACTTTATTTTCACAAATTTTCATATCTTCATTTCTCCATCCCCAAAACACAGAAAAGCCTAAATAGATATTTAAACTCATCCAAGTCTAAGCAGCATTTAAAGATTCACTTACAGCCCCTTGACACATCATATAGGGAGAGGTTTATGTGTTTTGCTGGATACAGTAACTTTAGGCCTCACAGAAGATTACTATGTTTAATTTGTTACAGTAATGAGCATTGAAATGGTACTCAAAGGAAGAGCAAACAGGAGCTGAATGTGATTTCAAACATTGACCACAAATTGCATCAACTAACTCAGCACCAGCACGCTGAAAAAAAGTACAGCATTGGTAGGAAGCTGTTACACACGCTATATACTCTGATTATCTTCAATGTGTTTGTAAAACATACAGAGCAGCCTGTAGCCAGAGCTCTTACACACGCACAAGCACACTCATGTTTGTTCACAAAACACATTCCAGTGTTATTCCTGATGTTTTTTGAGCCTAGGAATCCACTGAGTATCTACTACTGTTCATGAGAGTTAAGCATAGGTTTGGGAAAAGTTGATGTATTATGGGAGAGATGAAGGCAGAGGGGAGAAACTAGATATATTTGACAAAGAATAGAATTTACTCTTTCTAAGTGATTTCCTGGCCAGGGAAAAAAAGGAAAATGAAATAGGGAGAATGAAAAATAAAAAAAAAAAAAAAAAAAAAAACAAAACCAAACCTGCATCAAAATACAGCAAGTACTAACTAAAACAGCAAAAGATTCCTGGGAGAAGCAATGAAAGGCTGATGCCCCGTATTTTCTCCAAGATATTTCTCATGAGCCCCACCCTTCACCCACCACCAAACCCTTTACACACAGAGGTTTTATTTGGTGACTGATTGCATGAAGATATACATTTCCTTAACGTGTGTTTACTAAGACACAGCTTTGTGCTTCCAAAGTAGCTTAGCAGAGCATTAAGGCAAAGGACTTCAATCCTGTGGTCAAAGTTATGTGTCTGCAAGGAAAATATTCAACCTCCCCACTTGGCACCTACCCCTGGGCTATTTGGAGGTAACCACATATCTACAGCAGCACCCAGGATAGTCCCACTCAGAGCGACTGAAGAAACCTCCCACTGGAATTTACTTGCTTTAAAATTAGCTTTTCCCCTTGCCTCCTATATTCCAAGGATTTGCATAACCATAGGGGAAAAGGCAACATGAGATAAAAATAAATTTTGGCTGCTGCAAATCCAAAATCAAGGGGAAAGTGTCAGGGCAATATTTTGCTTTGGGTTTTAGTGGAGACAAAATAACTGAAGCTACTAAGAAAGATAACGTATGACTAAGAAACTTCCCTGAGCAATCAGAGGCTGTGTTTTCAGCTTTTTTACATTTTAGTTTTATTTTCTCACAGCAATGAGCTAGGACGAGATTGGAGTCCGATAACCAAGCTGGCGCAATCCATGCACCCTACCTGGATAATCATGGATTGTAAATCATCATTTTATAAGAATTTAACTTTTCCGCTTCCAACATAATCAAATGCAGTGGTGAGGGGGCCACTAATCATGACAAAAAATATACTTTAGACTCTTTCTTGAAGTGCCAACTCCAATAAGTTCTCTGAGTAAAATTAAATGCATATTCTTATTCCAAACCACAGTTTCCCCTTGGGATGGACAATCTCAAGTGGGGGCTGAAAGGCCAGTTGTACCACAGCCCAGGGTTACACCCATTTTTACGGGTTTTTTTATTTTTTTTTTCAACTACTGCATGTAGTATAAACTGTATTCCATCCCACTCAGTGACTGTGCTTTCCAGCATTGGTAATAAAAAAAATATCTTCATAGTTTCTACATTCCAGCACTAACGAGTGGGCCAGTCCATATCTTCCCTCGGTTTCTCACAGTTTTGTGTTTGTTTGCTTTAAAGGCTTCTCCTCGAAGAAAAGGGCAGAAAAGAAACAAAGATCTGGTGTGTGGCGTAAGTGACGGTTGGCGTCGAGTCTGAGAACAGTAACAAAGAGTCATTTTAGAGTAGAAATTAAAGTGGAAATGACCTATTAGTCTGCACACTTCATCTCCCTGCCAATGTGAAGTTGCTTCATGGAGTGATGCTTTTTCGCAGGCTCAGTGTGAGCACTCTGCTCCTGCCGCCAACATGCCCTGAAATTCTGCCATTTGAGTGCAAAACACAGCCCTCAGCATCCCAGCACCGCAAATCCTCAAGGAGAGTGCTTCATCTCCTGAAGTCTCCCGGTGACCAAGCATCTCCATTCCACATGCCGGGTGCCGGGAGAACCCTGCCCTGACCTGCCCTATGGCGAAGGAGCGGGCTCGGTGCTGGCATGCCAGCCGCTACCCCATCACCACACCGGCCAAAGCAAACATCACACCATGCAAATTTATAACAAAAAGTAGATCAGAGGCCAAACACAATGCCGTCCTGGTGGGAGCAAGTGTAGAGAGAAGACTTTTCCCTTTTTTTCTCACCTTTCTTCTTGGAAGGAAAGATAAAGGTTTCTTGGCTCCTCACTGTGAAATATAGCACTGGCAAGGGAGAGGGAGAAAATCTAGGCACTGGCTTCAGCAGATATTGATCGCTGTGCATGCTGAAGTGGTTAGTGACCTTTGACAACCTTGCCTCTTGCCCCCAGCCAGAGTACAGGGTCAGGGAAGACTGAGATGGAAAGAGCCTTGCAGTCCCTCACAGTGTATGATATCCTGGAGAACATACACATTCTGGCAACACAGGAGAGTAAGTACAAGGCAAGTGCTACAGCAGGGTGAGAAAACTGGAAAAAAGGGTGGAGTGGGGTCAAGTTTTCCCACTCCAGTTCCCAGATCATCTCCAGAAAGCTGATGACATAGAAGGGAGCTAGAAAGTGTGAAGTCCTTTGCCTATGGCATGAGTCAGATGTAGAGACAGAAGAAAATAGTGGAAGCGCAAAAGGGCTCACACTATTTAAAGGAAAAAAAAAAAAAGAGTAATTTCATCTTCAAACAATACTGGCACTCAGGAAGGATGCTTTTTTTGAAAGCTGTCGTGTGTTTAGGACTGCAGTATTCTCCCCCAGACACATCCATTCTCCATTCACAGGACTGATGGCCAGCACATTCACGGCTAACTCGGTGCATTCCTGATCTCTGGGACCCGCTCTGCGTGTGCAGAAGAACTTTTCACAATGCAGGCAGTTGATCTGCACACACTGCGGGCTTTGTCCAGGACTTCTCCGTGTCAGGCATCCAAACTGGAGCTGCTGAAGACCGGAAACAGCCCAGACACATAACCAGAACACTATTTTCTCTGTATGCAGAATACTTGTAAGCAGAATAAGTGCACTTGGATTATCACAGATGTGTAGGGGAGCAACCTTTAAAGTCCACAACGAAAGTGTAGGGACCCACCAGACAGGCCAGCTAGGCAGTGAGTCTCTGTATCAAATGATAATCATGGGTAGAAGAAACAAATTCTAATTACCTAAGCACAGAGAATGCTTGCAGGGCTGGTAGAGACTGTATTTACCATAAGAAAGTGTTAACAAGCAGTGAAAGAACTGAAGCACATCTAATTAAAAATGCATACCAAGGCATAAAGACAGAGTATAAGAGTAAACAAATGGCAGAGACCAGATTTGTTTGCAATAAATGAAGAGGAAAACACTACACAATGCAAACTCATCCAGCATGGAGGATATGGAAGGAGACAAGCAGGCGAAGGCACCGCTCTGCAAAACCTCCCAAAACAAAGTACAAAGCAAGTAAAAAGCACGTGGTATGCCTAAGCACAGATGAGCAAGACAAAGGAGTGGAAATGGTGCAGAGGCACGTTCCTTGATAGGAACATTTGCCATTTCAAATCAGATATGGTGTTGCGATATGGTGTTGCAATATGGCTAGACCAAAAGATGCTGCCAAGCAGAACTCCAGCACAGCATATGAAGAGGCCACCATGGTACACAAAACAAAATAAAGCCTTCTGGAAAAAAAGTACATTTTAATACTTCTGTTGTAAAGTATCTGTGGAGAGGCAGAAAGATACTGAGTTGGACTGGGAGGTTTGGGTTTTACCCCATGGGCGCCTTAAAGAGCCACCTCTGGTTTACCAGCTGGATGCTTGGAGCTCATTCACGGGTATTACCATGAGCAACATTGCCTTATTTGCATCGGCTTTTCAGAAATAAAAAGAACATGTTCCATTAAAAGAGCTCTTGCAGTTAGGAAATACTGACACCCACCATCACTAGCGTGTTAATCATACCTGATTCTGAGCAATGCCAGAAAATAAAGTCCAGCTGCTCTGCTAACACTTGTGTATGACACCTTTACCACAAGAACACCATGGGTTCTCCAGAGCTGGCACAACTCAAGGCCATTGGCAACAGCTTTGTCCCATCTTCCTTTACCCCAGTCACAAGGCCACCATCCTTTCTTCAATAATTATCTTTTTTTAGGTCCTGCAGTACTGAACAATAGTAATTACACTATTTCTCAGAAGCAGTGCTTGCTTGATTGCTGCAGAGTACTGTCATCTGTTTGTTTTTTCAACACATGATAGGCCACTGTGTTCATCCCCTTGGGATTCCCAGCCAAGCACGGTTCCCATCCAAAAGGGGATAAAAGTTCAATTTTATTTCACGGTTTTGTCTTCCTTACAACAAATCCTTTCTGACAGTGTTTTCTGACTGCTAAACTGTTCTGTTTTGAGCGATTCATCTAAAACATCTGTCTGTGAGATTAAAAGCAACGTTGAAGAGATACTGCACCTCTACTCCAAAGGTGTGGAAGATTTTGAACATGAAACTAGTAAGCAACAGGAGGAAACTTTTAGGCAAATGCATGCAGAACACTGCATGGATTTTGAGGCGTGCATCAAAATGAAAGTTTTGCCAACTGCCACATAATACAGGAAGTCGTGCTTCAAAATATTTAAGGTTTCATTTCTCACCATTTCCTTCTTATCTTTCATGAGACTTACATTCTAAAATGTCAACTTTCATATGGGAATGTTTAATCTCAAGGATGCTGATCCATCAGGAAACTTTTAAAATCCACTCCCAAAGTTGTATTTTCGTTTTTCCATCTTCTCTTAATGGATTGCTTCTGTTTAGGTCATACATTTTTCAGCCTGGAGCTGTTTTCCCCTTGAAGCAGAAGGAACAATGAAGGGGCTTATATATACACACCTTTGGTAACACAACTGAGGGGGAATGTATACTGAGATTTTAGTTTTCCAAGAAATACAATAAAAATGATAAAATAGCAAATTTCATTCAGAACAGATTTGAATTGTGAAAGTTTGTGTGCAATGGATGCACAGTGTCAGTTCTGTAATAAGTCTGAACGCCATTTCCTATGCTTGATATTGCATTTTTGTTTAAATTCCATTGCTTACAGTTTTGCTATGTTACTGTATTTTTAGTATATGTGTTCCTTACTGCCAATGTAAATTCATTTAATGTTAGGCATACAATGCTTTTTCAATACCTTTCAGTTATTTGGCTGTACAATTAGCTTCCTAAAATATGATTTATTTTAGTTGAGTTTAGTTTTGGCAAGGAAGCAGGGGGCACAAATTTACTACTACCAACACTGCTATGAATGGCATGGAGACCAGCATCAGAAATCCATCTTAATTCACAGAATGCCAAAATCTACTGGGGATTAAGTGTAGCCCCTCTCTACCCTCCCCTTCCCTGTCCCCCTTGGCTACCCTCCAACACTTACCAGCTCAGGGATGGGACTGGGACTTATTCCTTAGTTCAAAAAAAGAGGCTATTAAAGAGCAAGACAAGTTCTGAGTCTGCTGGATTGTGTCCAAGCAAAATTTGTTGGTTTCTTAATAATAACATCACATCTTTCTAGGTCATTAATAAATAGAGTTTGGAGGGACAATAAAAGGATTTTTCTTATTTCTTCACTAAATGAAACCATTACTACAAAAGTCCTACGTAATTTGCAGTAACCTATTGTATCATTTTAAACTGTGTTCTTTGGTCCCCAGCTCACATAGTGCTTAAGAATACGCTGAACTTTGAGAGTGAACATGACTCTCATTTAAATAAAAAAATGTTTCCCTGCCTTTCAGGAGGAACATAGGGGCCAATATCTGTAGATATTTAGGCACCTGTGCACCTTAACTCCTGGAAATGGCAACAGTGAAGTCAGTGGCAGTCAAACACATCAGATTCTGAATATCATGGAAGCTATTTTATGCAAAGCTACTTCTGTTTCTTCAGAAAGCTCCTAATCACAGTGGGAATAGACTAGGTACACCTTCCGCCATGATGCAATCAGACCAAAAGCAGCAGAGTAGCCAATTTAACAAGTAGTTTAGACTTCTTCCTTTGAGCTAAAGGACCTGTCTGTGTAGGTATGAGCTGGACTCCAAATAAAAAGCCAATCTAACACAAAAAAATCTATCAGCAATTCCAAAAGCTATAATTAAATGTATGCTATTTGCTGTAATGAAACTAAAAGATGATATAATGGCAGGTATATAGACTAGGCATAGACAGACACCTATTCCAAATACCGATGCAATATCAAGGGTTGTCTTGATCAAATCCAAGAGACCTTAGTAGAGTATATCTTTTTCTGTTAATATTTTTGTATTTCTCTTGTATTTACATCATACTGTGTGATGTACTAAGATTCTTTGACAGCCTCATCGGGGCACTAAGCAACAGAAAGCATACATATCTGGACCCCACTACCACACCTTTTCTTTTCTGTGCCTGTGAGCATTAAATATAGAAAATACACAGAATCTTGAAACTGTGGTATCTGGGCAGCCTGAGGATATATTGGGCATGATGAGGATCTTAGGGTGTATGCCTTTCCCTCTGTTTCCTCCTGTGATGAAGCACTAATGTATGTAACCTTGTATCTTTTGGATTATTAATCTACATGCTAGAACGCTGTCCTGATCCCCTAAAAATGTAATCACACTCATTGTTTTAAGATAGATAGAACATGATTTTGCGGAAACCTTCTCTGCATTCAGCTCATCAGACCCTTCAGAAACAAGTGAAGTTTCACAGTGCCAGGGCGGCCCTGGGCTGGGGTCAGCTACAGGCCTCTCCCAGGGTCACATTTCCCACATGAAAAATGGTGCATCACTCATTGATGGAAAGCGAAACCCACCTCTCGTGCCTTTCCTCCAGCCAGGTTGAGAAATGGGGACACTACACATCCTCTTATACCACTCAGCTCTGAAACTGGTGCGGGGCTTTGAATAATTAACAGGAGTGACTAGCCTCGCCTGCTTACAGGAGCCATCAAGAAAGATTAGCTAGAAGCAAGTACTGATGCTCTTAAACTTCTTATGTCTACAGCTGGCCTTGTTTCCCTCCCCCCACTCCATTTCATTTAGCACCAAATCCTCCAGGTGCTTACAGGGAAGATATGACATGAGCTGTAATGGGGGTTCATCCCCACTGCCACCTCAGAGCCAGGCCCTGCTCAGGAGTTGCCCCACTACAGCACTGCTCCCCAGGTTGGCAGTCACCCCACCTCCATGGTATCAAGCTGAAGTTCCCCCAACTTTGTTTGTGGTGTCATAAAAAGGGCATGAGAGCTGTAGTTCATCATGCTAAGTCATTTTAACACCTCCATTACCCTACATGGACTGAGAGCACATTTGTATTTTTCCTCTGCTTCTTTGCATTTATATAAAAAGATGCCCCAATTTCCATTTATTTGTGACAGAATATTGCCTGTCTTCTTGTTTTATCTTTTTAGCTTAAGAAAAATAACATAGGACGTGATTGCCACTAACAAGATGGCACGTTCTATGTAACTTTTCCTGCTGTGTTGTTTTATTTACCAGCTTCAAATCCCTAACCTTCGTCTCTCCAACCTCCTTTTAAATGAAAGGATCCTCTTGTCTCTGTGAAGTTCCTATCATCTGCACTGGTTTGCATGTTAAAGTTTCAGCATCCATTTAGTCAGTGACAGTTATGCTGCTTAATGACTCCTATACCTCTCTTAATACTGTTTTATCTGGCTCTAATATTTTAAGATCTTTTCTAATATTAATGCTAAATGCTAATGTTAAAGATTTGGTACTAATATTTTAAGCTTTAGCTGATAGTGTACTAATGTTTGGGGAGGTGCTTAGGAGTTCATTGTATTGGAAGGACTGACAGGTAAATTTTAACGTCCTTTGTAACTATTGCATAGAAACCTAGGCAAAATAAATGGAATGTAGGACAGATTTTAGTAATTTTTTTAGAAAACATCCTGCCAGCAATGAGTTCAAAATCAGGTTGAATATGTGTGTGTGTGTGGGCATGTAAGAGTGTGCGCCTACATCTCTGCAATAAAATGGAGAGAAAAATACTGCAGTGCGAGGCAGAGGTGGGGGACACATGCAGGCTCCCCTCCCTTAGGCTATAGCCAGTGTTGCCGCTCTGGGCTACAGGGAAAGGAGCTGGCTGCCATCACTCAGGAGTCTCAGCCCCAAGTTACGGTTCCTCCAGTATCCTCCAGTATTGCCATTCGACCATTTAGAGTATTAACCTACAAACAGCCACATTTATCTCCTGGCAGTATCACATCCTAAAAATTTAGAGGGGACTAGGAGAAAAAAAAAAAAAATAAATTATTTTTATTAACATAACCTCTGCCACATGCAAGGGGAGAATACAATCCTCCGCTCTCCTGAAGAACAACCTCTTCACTAAAAATAAAATACAGTGCAGCATTTATTTCACCAAGGTTTAAGAGTTAATGAAAGATTTGCACCTGTACAGCTGTTGCAGACTGAAACTAGCTTATGGAGCGAATGTGTTTTCTAGTTGAGACAGTTGTAAATGCCTTGAGTAAAAACACTGAGGACTGCTAATGGATAGGTTTATTTTAAAGCATGCCATCTGCTATCAATCATAGAGAAGTATAGGAAGCAAGTTTGGCTGTGCTCCCTCCTTGTAAGCCTGATAAAGATAGGGCTGTGGTACTCTGGAACATTTAGTACTCAAGAGAATAAAACATCAAACCTACTCAGCAGCTCCACTAACAATAATAAAAATGCCTCTGCCTAAAGGTGACATTCTGAATTTACGATTATTTGTGTCTATAAAGTGTATTCTTTGGCTCCTGACTCATTCTGACTGTCTTACTACAAGAACAATACATTAAGCCCGCCTGAAGTAAATGGAAATCCTATCTTTTTATTAAACCAGCAGCCAGTACCTGAGATGTTCTAATGCCCTGTAGGACCCAAAGAAGGTTTTCTGTTCTAAGTGTTAATTCTTCTGTAGGATTATAGTCAACTGAAGAAAAAATGCTTATTTTCTGCACTCAAAACTAAGCCCTTCTTCAGGTAAATGTAGTTTTAAAAGAAGAAAGAAAAAAAAAGAAAAAAAACCCCAAGGCAAATTCTGAATATGCAAATGATCATAAAGCAAAGGCTACAAAAATTGCAATTCACACCAATAGCTCATATTTTATGCTACTTTGCATTTGACATAGGAAAAGCTTAGGCTGTAAGAACCTGCCCAGAAAAACCATGCACAAAATGCCCAAAAGGTGTGTGCCAATCTTCCTTCCTTGTGGTGAACTTCACATGTGCTGTGATTCTCCAGAATTAACCCAGGGATTTTTTTTTTTTTTTAATCTTTTTTTTTTTTTTTTTTACCCTGCTCTGTATTTTGCACAGAAAAGGCAATTGGAAGATGCAGAGCTACTTCCCTTAGATATACAAGTATTTGGTTAACTTCAGAGCTACGAATCATTCCCCTGGTTAGCACCACGTCCCTCTTCTCTCATTTGTGCTCTGGTACCCTGCTGATCAGGGGGTCTTGAGCCTGCCTGCTTAACAATAATTAAATATATAATGCTTCCTGGCAATTTCACCAGATATAAAAAACACTTAGCAATGAAGCACTCCAGATCCGATAACATTAGGCTCCTATCTGCAGCTTAACAAAATTCCCTTGCAAGTCTGCTGCTGATGGAAAGCATTGCTGTGGAAGCTTGGGGAAAACCCACCTGGTGATCAAGCCCATGAGCCTTATTAAAGTTAATAGAGAAATTAAAAGTGGGCAGAAATTAGTACAGCGGCCAAGGAGGAAAAAAAAAAATGAGAAGGAAAAAATAAAAACCCAAACAAAGAAAACCCAGCAAAAGGAATAGAAGTAAGATAAAAAGCAATGGTAAAAGTGAGCTTTTCTTTGAAGTCTACTCTGGAAAGTAATGGTGATCTCTTTAAATGTTCCCCACACCCTAAATTCTTTACACAATGGGCCATAGATCCTAGCAGAAAAACAGAAAGTGGAGGACTAAGCTTATGAGGTTCACAATATTAAATCAAGCCTGCTTCTGTTGTATGCTCACCGTTTCAGTCCTGAAAAGCTTAGCTGTCTCTGAAGTCCATGGTCAGATGACCACTGAATTCAAAGTATAAGTTCAATGCCCCTACCTGAGACAAAGTGTCTTGGTAAGGATCAAAACTAGTGGATACTTGAAATGAGTAAGATGAAAAAGTATAGAAAAAAACAGGAGACTATAAAGACCAAGAAAAAAACACAGAGGTAGAGAAGGTTGTTCTATGGGGAGATGAATCTGCTCTGAGCAGGCTGGGAACAGTATGCATGGTCACTAGGCTGCAGAAATACACAAACAATGGGAAAAATGCAGGAATATAGGAAATCAAAGTTCAAGTAAAAAGAAAACCCAAAGATAAGGCAGTTATCGAGACTTCTAGGCTCAGCCACACCTGGGAAATAGCTCCGCAGAGGCACTCGTCACCTCTAGGTGAGGATTTCCAAGTAACGTCCTTTTGCTCAACAGCAACACCCAATCTCATAAGGAAAGAAACATCAATGAGAGTCTCTTACTGTTGAGCTCTGCACCAAAACCACTCCGTTATATGCTTCAAGAAGAGGAACATTAAGTCATTTAAGGGCTAATCATAACATTGAGGTCTCAGACCAGTTTATGACCATTGCAACCTCCAGAAAAAAAAGGCTCAGCAAAGCTCCATTTATCAAAAAAATATAATAGCATTGAATCTTTCACAAAGAGATATCTGTTTCTCAAAAAATATCATTGGCAGATTTTTTTATTTTTTTTTTAAAGCCTGGGATGAGGCTTTTGGATAGCAGGAAGGAAGAGAGAAGAAGTCAATCCAGACTCACCTGTAGCCTGATGGTCAATGTGCCTGGGGCTGGCAGGAAGTCCAAGTTCAAATCCCAGTGCTGAACTGCCCACACTGAAGACATCACCCAGCAGGGAAGATAGTTTCTGTTACCTTTCTCCATAACATTTTGTAGGGGGAAAAAAAAAATAGGAAAATCCCGATGTTTTATTTTCTTTCTCCAAGAAATGGAAACAAATTAAAATGCTTGAAAATTTTTCATGACACAAACTTCTTGTTCATGGACAACCCTAACAACCACACTGCCCAAAGGTTCAAAGGCACGCTGTTCCTACCAGAGTTGATATTGTGAACTCTGTAACTTTTGCATGAATTTAAGAGATTCTTTTTAGACTTGTTCTTTAATGCGCACAGTACATTTTCATATGAAAGCTTGCTCTCCAGAGTTCAAGTCCGTGGCACACAGTCTATTGCAGCTCTAATGAAAAAGCACAATGACTGGGCCTGTGTTGCTAAGATTAGACATTAGTGGCAGTATTAAGAGAAGAAATACCTGCAGATTAGAACAGCAATAAGCTGCTCTAAACCTAAACCTATTTTTTTTTTTTTTTTGTGAGTAGCAGCCCATGAATATGGGAAAAGAATTAAAACTACATTTACTTAGTGATTTCTAAAATACTTCAGCATGTACTTTAGAAAACTGAGAAGTCATTAAAATACAGTTAATAAACATTATTCAGAAAACACTGCCTTAAATTAACACCACTTTCAAGTCACACTCACTGGTTCAGTCAGGGTGCTGCTGCAAAAGTAACTTAATTGGAGTTCATGTCCAGTTTAATAAAGCATATGATGGACTCAGAGTTTAAAACTCAGAGTTCACCTTCTATTTGTATTTTCTAACTGAAAAAATATTTCAGAAATATTTGCAAAATACTTTAAAACTGTGCATTCTGGCATGTGAGGGCATGCACAGAAGTTGCTGTGCAGTGGTGTAAGGGAGGAGGGAGAGACAGGCTTCCACTAGTGGATTACTGGGAAGCATCTCCTCCCTTATGCCCGTATGGGACAGCTTACTCAAACAAGACACAGCACAACCTGCAGGAGTGATGCTTGAGTTTGGATGTTCTGAACATGAATTGCAGTTTGGTTTGGCCTAGATATGCTCTCAGCAGCAAAGATGTAGGATCCAGCTCTATGGACAGTTTTGCCTAGCACTTACCTCCAGTCTAACAAACGTGTATCCTGTGCCACAGGCATCCTAAACCTGGGTTAAAATAAGAGTTTGCAATATCAACCTTCTTGGTAGAATTAACTATATTTTTCACATGTATTGGCATGTGCTGAGTAAAACTGACTGACATGTTATGAAAGGCTGAAGTTAGAAGTAAGAGTCAAAACTGGAGACCGCAGCCAGAGTTCTTGAATCCAAAAGGTTACTGAAGATCCCAGAGCACTGGGGCTCAAACTGAGTCAATATACTCTCATGGAAGACTAGAAACATACATACAAAACATGGAAAAATTCAAGGGAAAACAAGGGGTAGCAGCAAAAATAAAATAGAAAAAAAAGGTAGCATCTTTTCTCAGTGACAGATTCCAAAGGACCTGAAATTAAGAGCTATTTCTAACTAAATCAAGGAGAGAACCATCATGGATGACTTTCACTGATGACAACTTTTTAAAATTTATTATGTGACTATCAAGAAATTTCCCCTTTTCAAAGCTGTGCCCTGAACCAACTGGAGCTGACCACATTTCCTAAACATTATGCAGCTACAATCAGCTCAGATACTGCAGATGAAGCACAGTCATGTAAATCTCCTGACTCTGAACAATTGTCAATGACCAGCAGACATCAGGTGAGTCTGCCCAGAGGATGTCAGGCTGGTTTTGCTCCTGTTTTAATGCTGGGGAAAGATTTAGTGAAAGTGTTGCTGTTTTGAGAAGGGGCTGATCAAACTCACTTTATATTGCATCATTTCAATCTTCTGTTTTTTTTCTATCCTGATATGTACATTGCAGTTCAGAATATGACAGGAGAGGGCTGAAACTGAGAAGGGACTCAACATATTTTAAACCTGAAAACATTATTATTCATAGCTGACTTAGTAATGTAGTTAACGGAAAAAAAAAATCATGGCCTAATTGAAATTGCACCCATCTACCTTAAGCTAAGGTAAATATTTGCAAATGTTCTCAATGACCATTTTTAACCACTTGCAAGATTCAATGGGCAGATTTCTTTTGTTGTTGTTTTCTTTTTCTTTTTATTAACAGTAAATATTTGATATAAATAATAAATACTTGATATTCAGAGATGTCTGTGACCTGATGGATAGCTTTGATTTATGACATCTCTCAGACATCAGAATTCTGGATTTGAAAGACAAACTATAAGGAAGATCCAGATCCAGGCAGCCCAGTGAGGGGCAAGTCCTCCAGGAGCACATATTGAAGCAGGGACATTTCACAGCTATGAGCAACTGCTCTGAAGACTGCAAGGAAAATAACCTGTAAAAAAAAAAAAAAAAAAGGGAAAAAGAAAAGAAAAAATTTTAGAAAACTCAGAAGTACAGATCAAGGTCTTGTTTTTCTTAGCCCAGTGGTAAAGGAAAACTGTTGTCAGAAATACAAGTATTTAAATAGTCTATGATAGCAAGGAAGCAAATGACTACTTTTGCCGGCAACCAAAGAAAGCTCAGCTGCTCATAGCAAGTCAGAGGGATTTGCATCCAACACAGAGTTGGAAACACTTTCTGGAGCAGAAATTTCTCTCCTCAGGTTCCCAAGTGCCTGTCATATCAGGCATGGACCCAACCTCGAAGCTCCTGATCACACAAGCCTGTTCCCATGTGGATCTCTGACACCTGGTCCCACACAGTGGGTGGTGGGAGGGGGACCCATTCAGCATGGGACTGAGCCACCATCCTCTGTCGTCTTCTGCACCGTCACTTCCAGCACTTGAAAACAAGCCTTCAGTGCACAAATATGTGAAAATACTTATCGCCCACTCCTAGCCATGTTGAAAAGAAACCTGTTGTGGTTAAATGACTCGGTCAGTTCTTTAGGGATTTTCCGAAGTTTCCTATAAAAAGAAATCTGTGGGAAATGAATGATTGCATAATCAGTAACACATGCCAATTCATATAAGCCTATTATCTTTTATGACATTTTGTACGCTATTGTCCTTACTCTGGTGAATTGCTGTCTCACAATTCTTTTCCCTATTAAATTATTTACACATTTTGCTCTCTCCAACCCTTTTGCATCAGTAAGATAGTTAGCACCAGCATTAGGAAAGAAGGCAAAGACAAACAGTCCCTTCTCCTTTTCTCACATCATGTTTTTCCCTCCTTCATAGGAATCTGCAAACAACAGTGTCCTTGAGAAAGGGAAGGACCTTTTCAAGTGAGAACAGGCAGTCATATTAGCTATATCTTTATGCTACAAAAAGGCATTTCTTTTCTGATCAGAATTCTTTTCTGATGCTAAGGTCCTTGATAGAAATGGCCAGCATTCACAGTTTCAAAGTCAGAGTCGCTTGAATCTGCTGAAAGCTGCCTACAGGTCATTTAAGCAATTCTTA
The DNA here is from genome assembly GCA_026283785.1 of Coracopsis vasa. Lineage (NCBI taxonomy): Eukaryota > Metazoa > Chordata > Aves > Psittaciformes > Psittacidae > Coracopsis > Coracopsis vasa. The sequence goes on along the minus strand of JANHGB010032751.1, from coordinate 5,611 downwards.
GAAATAAACCCCAAGTGTCTTGAAAGTCTTAATTACACTGTATTTCAATCGGAATTAGGTTGCTAGACCACAGATTTTAATAGGAACTTCAGAACTTTAAAAACCTATTGGTTTTGGCTTTTAGGAGCCTGACATTGCCTGAAAGCCAGCCAGGACTTTGCCTTTAGAGTTAACATTTAATCACGTTTTTAGTAGATTTTTCAGTTTTGCACTCTTCCCAAGAAAACTGGTTAAAAAATGTATGAAGTATGGCTAAGCACTCACATTTCCAAAAGGTGTGGCCTCTGGGCATTGCTGAATTTTTAACAAAGGGAAAAGTGGATACCTGTGTGACTGAGGAGCTACAACATTTATTTTTTTTTTCCTTCCCTAAAATGACCTACATTCTGAGAGCGCTATCATTGACAGCTACTAACCACAGAGCTTTAGAACCAGGGAAGAATCCAAATCAGCTGCAACAATCTTCAGATTAAAGTAAAAGGTAATTCTAATTCCCCTGTAATCTTAATATGCACAGCATAAATGAATTCTAGGGACATGGAGGTAGAGAATAAATGACCTATAGGTTCACTGAGAAAAGTTCCTAATCCTAGCTGTGTGGTAGGATAGCTGTCCTTTGCCTATGCCACTCTTATTTCTGCACTGCATATGAGTCCAGTTCTTCAGAGCAGGTTTATGTGACTTTTCCCCAGAAATGCTGCAGGAAAGCAGGAGGGTTGGGGCAAGACCTTGTGTCTCCCAGACATTTCAGCTGTCCATCTCACATGTACAACTCATATGGAGAGGTTCAGACACATCAGCAGTGCAGGGCAATTTCATTTCTTGAAAAGTAGCAGAGTAGCCTAGAGGTAAGTCTGGAGGTCAATGGAGATCAGACCTGGCGACACTGAAGACAAGGAAAAGGCGAGCAATGATCAATTACTGAACGACAGTGCAGAAAGGAGAAAATTTTGTTGTTACACAACATCCTCCCAAACATGCAGCAACTCAAACAATTGCAATAAAAATGAACTGCAGCTTTGTCCTCTGTTTTGCCATTCTTGAGATATTAATGTCTTAGACTCCATTTCCCTCTGAACAGGGAAGAAATGGCCAACAGCCAACACATTTTGACAGGCTTGCCAACCCCAGCAAGTCAGCATGAGCTACTCTTCATTTACCTCTGACCCCAGCAAGCAAGAGCAGAAAAGCTCTGTATCAATACCAGATACATATCAAGCCAACAAATAAGTCCCTGCAAACCATGTCATCTTTTCCAGAAAAAGATTCTTTCCATTGTCTACATAATCTATCCATTACAGACAAAGATAGCCATTTCAGTTCTCCTGTGCTAGTCTGTCTATTTTAGATGTTGTCTTTACTGTTCACATTTCTGAACCTAGACTGCATTTTCTTTTAATTGGAAATAATTTGTAAAGCTATTTGCTAGCATTCACACTCTGCAAACATTTGCTTGTTGTAAGGGCTCCTGAGGACCTCCAGTGCCTGTCATCCTCTGCCAACATCAACCTTCTCACACAAGCACGTCTCCAGAAAAGATTATAGACAGCTGTAAAACGCAGTCATCTTAAAACGTTATTTCTCTAATATGCATGAGGAGTTCAGAGGAGAGGGTCTATTCACTTTCATTCCTCTTCCAGTGTGTGTCTCTTCCTTTCTTGATTCTCCCTTCTGAAACAGATTTATTCATATTTCTATTGATCTTCTAAGAGCTACTTTTGTTCTACCTCTACTTTTTAGCTAGGAGACCAAATTGTTCTGTCCACTAGTAACATTTTAAAGCACTTTATCAGCCTATATAATTTTATAATAATTTTGTTATTTTCACTAGGAAGAAAAGAAAAAGAAGTAACTGATCAGACACCTAATGCTACTTAAGTGCGACTAGATTTTTTTGTGGTTGAATAATAACATCTGTTTTGATTTTCCAGCCACAGAAGTGCATTTAATCTGGCCTTCCTTTATTTGAACTTTTCACATCTGCTCAGGCCTGCTTCCCATAAACTAAATACCAGATCCTTTCACAATGTAGGAAATTTACCTGCACCAGTTGTTGTCTCAGCTCCAAAGACTTCTTTATAAGAGCCAGATAAGAATGTCAAAAGACTAATAAATACAGTCTTAGTGCACTATATATTTATTAAATGTTAGTATTTATTTTGTCAGTCCCACATGGTTGGGATTCACAGACCTAATCCCACAAAACTTATTTTCATGAATGAAACTCATTTATTTTTATTGAATAAAGTATAATACAGTGCACCATAATCGACACAAAATTCAGAGATAAACTTGTACACAATACACTACACCATCAGCTACAAATTCAGTCAATTAGAAATTATAGGGATGGTCAGATGCACTGTGCTTTCAGCAATGAAAGAAGTCAACAGCATGTTTTCATATGTCATTTTCAGGATTATCTCCAAAGATAGTGGATTATCAAGTTTGACTAATTCTGATCTCTTCAGAGGTGAGCAAAATCAGGAAGGAAAAAACCTTAATTAGAAACACTTTTATTCTTTTATTAAAATTAGGTGCTTATGTTCTAATAGTAGCTCAGATCCTAAAACATAGAAACATTTAGTTAAAAAAAAAAAAAAAAAATAATGTGAGGGGTATGAAACTTCAGTTGAAGTAAAACAAGCTGAGGGGATTTGCCACTGACATCACCAGGATGGGAAATTCATCCTGGGTATCAGGCAAATGTTAAGGATCATTCTTTAAATTCAGAGCTAAACTACAGAAGAATTTTGCTCTGCTGATGTGACTAGGAAGATATGCAAAAAACCCACCCTCTTATCAGTCTCTTCATAATATCTTCATCTATTCAGCATTTCTTTCCACTGTTAGAAAGATATATCTGGAGAACTCCCACGTCCCTGGGCCTCATGCAGCTGAGGCTGTGTCTGCAGCAAAACTGCAATATTAGGCCACTTTTCTCAGACAGATAACTCAGCAGATAACTTTTCAAAGCAAAGCAGAGAACTCTGTTTGCAAAGCAGCTGAGAACCCAGCTTTTTTTTTTTTCTTGGAGTACCAGGGGTACCTCTTCTCTTCAAAGTCTCCTACCTTGCCTTATCGTGAGGCAACAAGGTTTCATTCTTTCATGTTGTTTTGAATCTTTAACAAAACTTAGGTGCTATGATTTGGCAGTCTCATTAAAAAGTACCTTTATCAAGCCAAAACACTCACCAGCACCAGTGTCTTAAATGGGTGTGAGATAAGAAAGTACAAGAAGGACCGCAATGGCTTGGTTGGAGAAGAAAGGCAATATCTATGCACTGCCCTTGATTTACACCTTGATTTTTTCCATCTGCACAAAGGATTGAGATTGTGTCGTGGTGGAACAGTTGTGAGAATCACAAAGAACTTAACAAGTTAGAAATGGATTAAAAAACACCTTATGGCTTGTTAAATAAATCCCCCTGTTCCTCAGAAGCATTTTTAGCATCTTATTAGTGATATTTGATCTGACTAACATAGTGATATTTGATCTGACTAACATATTGACTAGGCATTTGAATAGGAGATGAAACCTTTTCGATGGACCACAAAGGGAATATAAATTCAAATTCAAATTAGGCATTTCTCCAAATTTTTATATTAATATAACCCCCAAAACCAATAACATGCATAAAAGTTTTTTCTGTGTGCCACAAAAGACTATCCTAATGCTCTTTTAAATCATGCATCTTTTTTTTTCCTTTAAAGTAATTGTTGTGTCTGTATTTACCTCAAATGACAGAGAGTTGAAAGTTCTCTTCTACCTGCCTTCTGATGTGCCTGGTATATACTTGGCCTAAGAAAATACTCTACACCAATGCCTTCATCAACATTTTTTCTTAAGCTGTCTGGCATGGCACCAGTACTTTACTATCAGTTGAATTCACCATCAACATCTCCCTCATATGAAATAGTTCAGAATTTGACAAATGAAAAATAAGAGAGATGTATCAGAATTGATCTCTGATCTGAAATATTTTTTATCTATTCAATCTATAGCATTTAGGACTAGTTTTAGTATCACCAATACGGGCACTGCTGTTGAGGCAGTGGGCAGACCAATCATTATATTCCATTTAGTAAAGCCAGGAAACTAGCAAATTTTGAGCAGTTTTATATTATCTGAGATTTTGCACTTAGGAAAAAGTTGGAGACCTCCAGCTCATTTTGAAAACAGTAATTTATAGCTACACAGACATTATGATTTTACAGTGTTTTGATAGTTACGCCTTCACTATCCACATGGAACATTTAAAAATGGATTAGAAGCTATTAATCTCTGAAACATGAGGGATTCATAGCCTAAAGAAGAACTTGAAGCATTTGCAGACTAAGTCTCTTTCTGCATCTAAGTGTCCAGTTTTATTCAGGTATTATATCCTATGCAAGGAACAGGTCAAGAATTATAGTTAGACAACAGTATTGTGGTAAAACTACTGGTTTCTAAATCAGGGATCTGAGTACTTTGTCATAGGTACTCTTACTGACTTTGGGCAAATATTCGGGTTGGAAACCATTTTATGCAGTCCCTGTCTCTTTTTACAGCCTCCAACAGAACTTAGTGCATTGGACTGCCATACAAAATTTTATCCTTCAGGCACAATGATAATCGTCTTTAATTTTAAAAGTCTTAAATTTTAAAATTTAAATACCTTGAAGTCAGAGATCAGGTCAAATCAAATCCTTATATTTTCCACACCTATTCCTTGAACTATGGGGGAGATTGACTCAATCCAGACCTTTGCAGTAGGCTGTTAATTCCACCAGACCCTGACCTCAGATGGTAGGCTCAAATATGCCTACATTCTGATGAATGTCAGCTCCAAATTCAAATCTGGACCCCAAACTTGCAGTATGGGCCCATCCGTACTTGAAAGAAACATTTTAAAGAAAAAGGAAAACTAAGGTCATGAAAATCTCTGTTTGAATATCACATACAACAGATTTATGAACTTAAGCAACTAGTTTTTTCCTATGTAAAATCAAAACTACCACAAGATTTTCCTTCCATATATACCATATGGTTTTTCCAACTTTGTTTGAAATTCTTAGTGTCCTAATATTGTGAAGCTTCTGAGCATCTACTGCTTTTCTGCAAGCTTTATCTACTCTGAAAACTAGGCTACAATCAAGAATTTTTGTGTAGGAAAAGCGATTTTATCTATTTAAGTTTGAAACCTGGTTATGACTGGTGAAAGCTTAGTACGCAATGAAACACATTGGGTAACATCCTGAAATATGATTCTTTAAAATAACAAGCATATTTATTTCATTGTAACTGACTGTGTACATTGGGTCAAGACACATGCAAGACCAAGCCCTGCAAAGTGTCAGTGCACTCCTTAAAGGATCTTCTGATCATAGAATCATAGAATCATAGACTCATAGAATAGTTAACGGTTGAAAAGGACCTTAAAATCATCTAGTTCCAACCCCCATGCCATGGGCAGGGACAACACACACCAAACCATGTCACCCAAGGCTCTGTCCAGCCTAGCCTTGAACACCGCCAGGGATGCAGCATTCACAACTTCCCTGGACAACCCATTCCAGTGCCTCACCACTCTTACAGTAAAGAACTTCTTCCTTATATCCAGTCTAAACT